>JAASFI010000400.1:0-29955 GCA_023333705.1 Globisporangium viniferum | reverse complement strand
TCTACATGCATTCCTATCTTGTTGTAACCCTGTAAATGCATACACACTAGGATATTTATACTTATATTAAATCGCCAAAACACCTGTGATATAGAAAATGTATCGAAAACGTATCGTTTTCGATACATTCTCTATATCACAGATGTTTTGGCAAAGTTAAAATAGCATCGAAATTTGAAAATATCATTTCTAACCTTGAAGGTGCTCGTCTCGTGCTGAAAAATAAACCTTGTTCTGATTAACTGTTCTGATTTGTCTCGTTCTGATTCATTCCTTCTGATTGAGTGGAAAAGACATTTGGGTCAAGAAACCGAGCCAAATCGGGTATGAAAACTCGGACGAATGGGTCAAACGGCTTTGCTCGGAAAAACATAGGAGAGAAATACCCAACTTGGGACATTTGATCTGCGGACATTTGGGCCACAAAACCGAGCCAAACCGGTATGAAAACTCGGACGAATGGGACAACCCACCGTGATCGGTATACGCAAGTATAGTACCAGGTCCAGTTCTAACCATTTCCAGATCCTGGACAATTTTTCCAATCAGTTCATATAAATCGTAAGATAGATTCTGGAAATGACTTCCTAACTACTCAAACATTCACTCACGCTCTTTCTGTAGTTAGGCTTGATTTTTGTATGAACTGATTGAAAGAGCTGTCCTGAATGCTATAAAAAAGCACTGGTTAGACCTTGAAAAATTACAACAAACCAGTCTTATCATCTACTCTGGAAACTAATATCACTGACGTTTTAGAACACATATTATATAACAAAGGTTTTATGATCTCCCCCAATCTCCTCCCCCCTCTGTCAAAGAGCTCTCAATCGAAGAGCTCCACATTAATTAGCGCAGCCAGACAGATCCACGTGGGGCACGCGCAGCTCTCGCCCTCGTCGTATCGCTCTCTCCCTCTCTATAGACCTCCACCAGCAGCGACAGCAGCAGCAGCGACACAACATCAAGGACGATGGTGCTCTCGGCGGTGTTCATCACGGACCTGAAGGGCAAGGTGATCATCTCGCGCAACTACCGCGGGGACATCCCCATGTCGGCGTCCGCCAAGTTCACGCACTACGTGCAGGAGCGCGACGACTCGGAGCAGCGCCCCGTGTTCACCGAGGACGGATACACCTTCGTGTACCTCAAGGTAACGTGAAGCGTACACGCTACTGTGCTCTCTCTGTGTGGGTGTGTAGTTATGTGCTTGTGTATGTACTCACTCGCTGCCTCTGTCGCTCTGCGTATTAACATGTATGTGCAGCACAACAACCTCTACCTGATGACCGTGACGAAAGTGAACTCGAACGTGGCGCTCATGCTCATGTACTTGACGCGCATCTGCCAGGTACGGCAGCGTGCTATCTGCGCGTGCTTTCTATTGTACGAATGGCGTCTTTTCTCATTGCTGTGTGCTGAATTGAATCCCCATGCATCGACTGTCGTTCAGGTGTTCCAAGACTACTTTGGCGAGCTGGAGGAGGAGAGCATCCGCGACAACTTTGTGATCATCTTTGAGCTGCTGGACGAGACGATCGACCACGGGTACCCGCAGACCACAGAGGCGCGGATCCTGCGCGAGTACATCACACAGACAGGGCACCGCATGGAGGCCGCGCCGCGTCCGCCCACGGCGCTCACGAACGCGGTGTCGTGGCGCAGCGAAGGCATCAAGCACAAGAAGAACGAGATCTTTTTGGACGTGGTCGAGAAGCTCAACTTGCTCGTGTCCAGCAACGGCACGGTGCTGCACTCGGAGATCATCGGCGCGGTCAAGATGCGCTCGAACCTCTCGGGCATGCCGGAGCTCAAGCTCGGGCTGAACGACAAGGCGCTTTTCGAAGCCACGGGCCGCTCGCAGTCCAAGGGCAAGGCCGTGGAGATGGAGGACATCAAGTTCCACCAGTGCGTGCGGCTCGCGCGCTTCGAGACGGACCGCACGATCTCGTTCATCCCGCCCGATGGCGAGTTCGACCTCATGACCTACCGCCTGTCGACGCACGTGAAGCCGCTGATCTGGGTCGAGGCGGTCGTCGAGCCGCACTCGCGCAGCCGCATCGAGTACATGGTCAAGGCCAAGAGTCAGTTCAAGCCGCGCTCGACCGCGAACAACGTGGAAATCGTGATCCCCGTGCCGCCCGATGTGGACTCGCCGAGCTTCAAGGCGAGCGTGGGCACGGTCACGTATGTGCCGGACCGCGACGCGATCGTGTGGACGATCAAGCAGTTCAACGGCTCACGCGAGTACCTCATGCGCGCGCACTTCGGGCTGCCGTCCGTGAACAACGAGGAGGTGGAGGACTGGAAGGCGCCGATCCAGGTCAAGTTCGAGATCCCGTACTTCACGGTCTCGGGCATCCAGGTGCGCTACCTCAAGATCATCGAGAAGAGCGGCTACCAGGCGCTCCCGTGGGTCCGCTACATCACACAGAACGGCGACTACCAGCTGCGAATGTCGTAGACAGACGGCCTGAAGACAAGCGAACCTGCTAACGTAGACGACCAAAGAGAAGCAATCGTGTGTGTGGGTGGTGATGGTGCGATGAAACAAGAAAGAATCCAACCAATGAATGTATATGCTCCCTGTTTGTTTACCTCTTTGTGGGTATCATCATCATTTGATAGATGTATCCCTCTTCTATGAGACCCAACGCCTAACGATGCGCCAAGTTCGTGGACAGCGTCGACATAGCCTTCGCCTTGCCGTCCGGCACCATGAACAGCACCAGCGGCTTGTCCGCAGACAGATACGGCTGGTCCACGCGGAAGTAGCCTCGTCGCTCAAGCTGCACGATCTCGCCGCGCTTGGCGTTGCGCAGCTCGTGGTCGCCCACCGCGACCATCTCGGCGCGCGTCACAGGCGTCAGGTGGTCCTGGAAGTTGTCGCCCTCCTCGAGCTTCGGCTTGTTCATCAAGTGGTCAAACTCCACCAGCGTGATCGGCACCAGGTCCGGCAGGTCCGCGAGCCACGTCACCTTGAGCTTCGTCTTCTTGAAGTCGCCCGTTGGGTTGTCCAGCGCCTCGACGCTCAGCACGTTGCCCTCGGCGTCCTTGTTGATCTTCTTGATGATGATGTTGCCGTGGCGCATCAGCGTCACCTCCTCGTCCACCACAAACGCGTTGACGTCGTCGCGCTCCAAGATGAGCTTGTTCGAGAAGCGCATGATCTTGTTGCCCTTGGACGCGTCCTTCGGGTGGCGCGGCACCGGGATGCCGACCACCTCGGCCTTGATGTTCGTCAGCGTCAGCGGCACCGAGTTGTACTTGTCCAGCGCGTAGTAGCGCGACGACGCAGGGTCGATCACGCGCTTGTTCAGCGTCCAGAACTTGTCCCACTCCATGTCCGTGATGCGGCGCGACGCTCCTTGGCTCAGAATGAACTCACGCAGCGCCTCGACCTGCACGCCGCGACGCAGCACGCCCTGCACGGTCGGGAAGCGCGGGTCGTTCCAGCCCTCGACGTGGCCGTTGTCCACGAACCACTGCAGCTTGCGCTTCGAGAGCACCGAGTAGACAAAGTTCATGCGCGCGAAACCGTGGATGTGCACTTTGCGCAACTTGAGCGCCTGGAGCACCCACTGGTACTGGAAATCACGGTCGTTGTACTCGGTCGTGCGCAGCGCGTGGGTCACGCCCTCGACAGAGTCCACGATCGGACACGCAAAGTCGTACGTCGGGTACGCGCAGTACTTGGTGCCCGTGCGGTGGTGTGGCGTGGCGTTCGCACGGAAGAACACCGGGTCACGCAGCGTCTTGTTCTTCGCCTGCATGTCGATCTTGCCGCGCAAGCAGTAGCCAGCAGCCTCCGGGTCGTTCTTGAGCATCTTTTCAAACAGCTCGAGCGCCTCCTTCGGGTCCTGGTCGCGCAGCTTCGAGTTGATGCCGTTCATGCGCTCCTCGCGCATCTGCTCCTGCGGCGTGTTGTCCATGTAGCCGTTGCCCTCGCGGATCAACTGGCGCGCAAACTCAATGATCTTTGGGAAGTGGTCCGACGTGTACGTGACCACGTCCGCGACGATGTCGAGACGCTTCAGGTCGCCAAGGATGCTCTGCTCGAACTCCTCCTTCTCCTTCGACGGGTTCGTGTCGTCGAAACGCACGATCAGCTTGCCGTTGTAGTGCTTGGCGTAGTAGTGGTTCAGCATGCACGCCTTGACGTGACCGATGTGCAGGTACCCACTCGGCTCAGGCGGGAAACGCGTCACGACCTGACCTTCCACGGCGTCTTTCAGAGGCGGACAGCTGCCCGTGTTCTTGCCTTTCTGCGAGCTCGAAGGGTTTCCGCCAGCTGGCTTGCGGTCGCCACCGTTCTTTGGCTTGCCGCCGCTGGTAGGAACGACAGTCACGACCGGCTTGAGCGCCTTCAACGACTCCCCAGCAGTCGCAAACATGTCCTGCGCAGTCAAGAGGCCCAACCAGCGCGCAACATTCGCGTACTTGGACACGTCGGTCTTCAACGCGGAGATGCGAGCCCACACACCAATATCGGCAAGCGAGAGCGCGTATCCGACAAGGAAAGTGCGGTCCTTCAGCACCACGTTGAGCAGCTCCAAGCCTCTCGTTGCACTCGCGGCGTTGCCAGTCTGGAAACGAGTAAGCGCAAAATCGAGCCACGAGTCGATCTGCGACGACAGCACAGCGTCATTCTCAAGGCCGTACAAGCCGAGCGAGAGCTTCGAGCGCGCCAGGTAGCGCGCGATCGCGAAATCGCCCGAGATGACGTTGCCGTCCGCAAACGTGAGCGTCGGCACGATGTTGCTCTCCTTGATGTGGTTCACAAACGTCTTGGCGGCCACGAGCTTCGAGACCACATACGACGCGAGTGGGAGCACCGAGGTGGCCGAGAACACGATCTGACCGTCCTGCTCGGCCGATGGCACAGGGAGAATGCGGCCCACTGGTCCCTTTGGTACAGCAGCAGACGCAACTTCCACGTTCTGCTTGATCTTCTTTGGCGACGCGCTACGGGAGCGCGTGCCGTCCGACGGCTTCTTGCCCGCGCGCGCCTTTGGGGACGACGGCGTGGTGGTCACAGACGCAGCAGCGGCAGCGGCAGGCGTGGCCTCTCCGCTCTTGACAGCAGACTTCTGCGCTTTCTTGCGCTCCTTGTTGAGCTCCTTCTTGGACTTTTTGTTCGGGTCCTTTGGCTCTTCCAGGGTCGCGGCAGCGGCGTCCTTCTTCTCCTTCTTGGGCTTTGGCGGCGGGCCGTAGTCCTTGCCTGTGACGCTCTTGAACTCGTTCTTGAGCGCCAGCAGGTCCGCGATCGCGGACGCCAGCGTGTCCTTGTCGGCCGCGTCCTTGGCGGCCTTGAGCACGCGGATCTCCTCGCCCTTGGCGATAATGCGCGCCGTCAGCTCCTGCTCCGTCGCCATCGCTCTCAGTCGCTCTTCTGCGCTTCTTCTTGTCTCTTGGAGGCGGCGACTTGGGTTGTGAGCCAGCCGCGCACGTTGAAAAATGCAAATGCGGATGGCAAAGGCAAAAATGGATCTGGCGGTCATTTCAAACAAAGACCGCAAGATAGATAGATGACGGCGAATGTGGTTATAATTCAGTATTATTCATTAGTGCGTGTCGGATACCAATAATTTCGGACGGATTGTCAAGTGAATTCGTACGCTCTTTCTGCGAGCGTACACCGAGTCGAGTTATATAACGCGGAAGGTTTCAGCTACACCACAGGCCACACGAATATGTTGGACTTTCTCTTGTGGAAGTCCAGAAGCACTGTAAAGCGTTTCGTAAAGTGCGATTATTGGGTGAGGAACATTACCGAAAGAGACAGAATTATAGAAGCAACATGCACAAAGATACTCAACAACCAAGCAAACATACACTCTAACTAGCCACTCAACTGTATCTATCAATAGTACTTACGATCAGGCCACTCACATTCGTCATCTGCGAACTCAGATCCTCCGCGTGCACCCTCTGGCTCGCCGCCTTGCGCAGTCGGTGCGCGACCTCAAGCGACGTCGGGCGCTGCTCGGGGTCAACCGCGAGGCACTGGAGCGCAAGCTCCCTGACCACGTCAGGACACTGGGCGGTGAATGTTGGTCGCCACCCCTGCCCCATGATCTGGTGCACCAAGATGTCCTCGCTGAGCACGACGCGCCCGTCCGCGTTATCCACAATGCGGTCGTGGTACGGCATCTCGCACGTGTCGATCTCCGAGAGCACCACGCCGAACGCGTACACGTCGCTGGCCACCGAGTAGCTCGCGTCGCCCGAGAGGATCTCCGGCGCCATCCAGCGGCCCGTGCCGAGTCCGTCCCACCCAGAGCCCAGACTCTCGGAGGCGGAATCGCTGCTGTCTTGGTGTTTCTGGCTGTTGCTCGTAGCGACGATGCTCGGATCGGGCTCCACGTACCGAGAGATCCCGAAATCCGTGATCTTGGCGCGCAGGTTCTCGCCCAGCAGCACGTTGTGGGACTTGATGTCGCAGTGCAGCAGGATCGGGTTGAGCGAGTGCAGGTACACGAGCGCCTCGATCACGTCGATCGCGATCCGCCACTGGTGCACTGTCCACGTCCACTGGCTTGTGAATATTCCGTCGTTGCTCTGCCTCGCGCGATTCAGGTATGACCGCAAGTCCCCACCGGGTACAAACTCCATCATGAGCTGCACGTCGCGCTCCATGGTCCACGTGACGCCGAGAAACGTGACGATCCGCTTGTGCGTGAGCTTGCACTGGATCTTGATCTCTCGCACAAACAGCTGAATGTCCTTGCGCGTCTGGTTGTTGGCTCCGTCCTTCAAGTGCTTGACGACCACGAGCTGCGACGACCGGTACTTTGCGAGCCACACTTCGCCAAAAGCCCCCACCGAGAGCTGCTTTGTCTTCTTGATCGCGTCAAAGTCCACGCGGTACGACAGGAGCTCTTCGTCTTCCCAGATGGAGCTCCCGGTACTTGTGGGAGCAGGGGCTTTGGCTGCTGAGGACGATGAACCAGAAGACGACGACGACAAGGACGACTTCGCTGGATTCGCTCGCTCCAGTTCGCTGCGCGAGGCGGAGCTGTTGCTATTGCTGCTGTCTGCAAAGTGCGAGCCACTCGGGTCATAGCTCGATTTGTACACGTCGCCTCCTCCGTGTTCGTCCTCGTAGCCTTCAAAGAACGTGGTGGACGGCAGCGCCTGGTACGACGTCGTGATGCGCAGCACGTTCTCCTGGTCAAAGCGGAGCTGCTCGCTCGGGCTTCGATAGTCTCCATTCTCCATGCCCCCCGAGCCTTCGTCCTCATCGTCACTGTTGTTGGTATTATGGTATCTGCTGTTCCCATTATACCGAGCAATCGACTGCTTCCTTCGCCGCCGTCTCCTCTCGGGCTCGTCAAACTGGAAGTCCGGATTGATGTCGTCGTCTGTGTCGTCATCTCCATCCACGTCCTCGTCGTCGTCGTCGTCACTATCAAAGTTCACATTCGAGTGCTCGGGCATGTTGCGCTGCAGTCGCTTTATCCGGATGGCGCTCTTCATGTGGTTGCGGAAGCAGTGCGACCACACGGTGAGCGACTTCTCGCTCACGGCGCGCAGCGTCTCCTCTTCCGGCAGGTAGAACCGCTGCTTGTCGCCGGGCATCGCCCGCGGGAGACTCGACTTGCGGCGCGCCATCGAGTCCGACTGCTTCTTGTGGATCTCGCGCTCCTGCAGATAGCCCTGCACGCGGAACTCGCGGCTCTGCTTGTCCGCGAGCGCCACCTGCGTGAGCACGAAGCGGTTCAGCAGCTTGCCGTTGGTCAGGTCGTCGCTCGAGAAGATGAACAGCGTCGCGACGTCGGCCTTGAACACGCAGAAGCGCCGCTTGAACTTGCGGAAGAGCCCCTCTTTGCGCCAGAGCCAGCCGCTGATGCGGATCGGGATCGAGAACGGCTTGGGCTTCTTCCTGAACGCGCCAAGAGCTCCATTGTTTGCAAGCTGCGGCTCGTGCTTCTCCGCGAGGTACTCGTAGATGCCCTGCTCGGCGTCGCGGATGCTGCACATCGAGACACCCCCGGGCGCGCTGCGGCCGTACGAGAAGAGCGATGGGTTCGACATGGCCGACGACGCGCTGCTGTGGAACTGCGACGACGCGAACGGATGCAGCTTCTCGAGTGAGCTGGTGGCGCCGGCGCCAGAGTACAAGAAGGTGGCGGCGGTGCGCTCGTCGTGCTGGGAGTGCAGCTGGGGGTCTGAGTGATAAGCGTGAGGGTGAGGATGGGTGAGCGGCATCTGTGACGCTGGGCCGAGCGCGTCGCCGCGGCGGCGCACAGGACTGCGCTGCATGAGTGCGATCGTGATCGATCTGCCGTTCGCTCGTTCTCTCGCTTTCTCTGTGTTGCTTTCCCCATCAATCATTTTCCTCGGACTGATAAACAGATTTGATTTTCTACGGTGTCTCACATAAATCTCTGTACAGAGGGTCGTATTTCACGTTTATTGCCGCTGCTGCCGTAAGAATTGAAATTAGGGTGAGTACAATTGTGGCACAGAGTAAATGCACGCAAATCCTGGAAACTCGATGATTTGGGGTTTTCTCATGCCATCCCATCACGGTTTCAACGCTGGGGTTCTCTAAAAGAATCTGGGACGAAAAATTGAAAGGCCACTTTGGCCCAAAATAATCAAGAGCATAACGAAAGCAACCTAAACTCAATGGAGTTCTCCACTTTCGAGGTCAGGAATTTCCGCAGTTCTTCGAGAAAGTGTCGACAATTTTTTTGCGTCAAGCTGAAGTTCGCCTGAGGGCTCACAGGTACTATTATCTAATACGTAGTAAATTTATAGATCAGTGATACCAGATCGCGGGACTAAATCATACTAAAGTTTGTTGAGGTCGAGGAGCTCACCTGGCAAAGAGGGGTTCAATTGGGAACTTTTACAAGTTCTCAATAAATAACTCAGACGCTTCAGTCATTTTTTAAATCACGTTTTTGTCATATTTCCTGAATCCAATTTTATCACTTTTCATTTCCTAAAAATTTATTTTGAAAATTGAAATCTTTACATCGATCTTACGCATAGTTTCGCTCATATAACCACATCATAAAGACCTTCCGATTATTTTACGTGCTAAATTATATTTACTAGTACACTGTTTTAGTTGCCATTTTGTAATTTCATTGGAAATCCCAATTTGCTTGGTTTCACAGGTTGACCTTAACATGTGAGTTTGTCGTCAAAACTGACTCGGGCAAATTTCGTTTCATCATATACTTACCAGTCATTGGAAATTCAATGATGAAAAAATTGGTTAAGCAGGGCTCATGTACTCACCCGCTCTAGCACACAGAAGGTGGGGTCGTTGGAGCTGGAGTCGATGGGGCAGTGGTTACCGGGGTGGTGGTCGATGGAGTAAATGGGGTCGACGGGGTCAAGGCCTCAGCCTTGTGGTACCGGCGTCACGAGGGACGCTGTGAGCCGATTCGATTAGCAAAACGATTTAAAGGGGTTTATTTAAGAAGGCGTGTTTGAGTCTTTCCTAGAGCGAATTTTCGCACTTATGCGGCAAAAAAGTATTGTTATCCAACTAAACGTGCACTCGCTTGCCTGTAGGATGTTCCTCTGCCGAGTCGCATTGATTTAGGACGAACTGCTCCCGCTTGGCTTTAGGTTGTTATACCTTCGTGGTCGGTCGCCCTCTGCAGGATCGTAGAATACCCACTCGCAGGGAGCGCGTTTTGGGGTTTAGATAGGGTGATGATAGAAAAATGGATGTGTCTAAAATCTTCGCACGTTATATATTTAATGTACACTGGGTCAATCTTGTGGGGTAAAATAGCTTTTCTTATCGATTCTATTTCCAAAAATATTTACTTCGAAAGCAACAATTTCAGCCACGTCATTCCACCCGACCGAGCGAGCACGTCTTATTTTCATTCACATAAATCACGTCACGAAGAGAACCAACCACAATTAATTGCAATGCTAAAATAGCGCGTTTTATCGTAAAATGCCTTTTAATTCGTACTCGAGGCGTCATCAGCTAAAAACGATAATCTAAAACGAATGGCGGGGAGCGGTGAGCTAATATTATTAGCGAAACCCTTGGCAGAAATTAAATAGATCAGTTGGGTATTTGCCCACGTGGTGATGACTTTTGTCAAACCTGTCTCACCAAGATAGATTCTTGATTGGAGATCCACCATTCTCATCAGACATTCCTGATGAATGAGAACCATGAGATTCACTCTACAGTATCGACTTTAGCCAATGTCTTCCATCGTGATGGCTCCACCACGAAAATCTGTACGAAAAGTGAGCACTTGATGATGCCCTGCACATTGATCCAGAAGATTGCTTTGACCTGTTGCAGTTCTGTTTTGTCAAGAACCTTTGGATCTCGTAGTGAACACCATTTTACGAACGTGTGTCCTAGTGTTCGCAAACAAACCAAACAAACCAAACAAACCAAACAAAACAAACACACTCAAACAGTCAGTCTGGTCTTTGCGCACGCTACGATCACCACGAGGGCCAAGTGTAGCCATCCATCCATCCATCCATCTGTCGTCTATGCGCACAGAAAAAAAAGGTATCCTGAGCTTCTCACGATGGCTATTTTTATTTTTATGAGCTCTGCTGGATGGAGTTCATAATGCAGCAGGCAAAAAGGTGTGAGGGCGGACACATGAGGAAACCATGAAGGCGCTTGTTTGGTGCCATTTCAGTCACCCCATGCTGGTGCTGAGAGGACGCATGGCTGGATGGTCACGCGCGCACGCGACAGTCACCCACTAACCCCAGATGCGCCATGTGAGAAGGGCGGCTGGTGCTCGCGTGTGTGCGGAACAACAAACTATTTAATTTATGTACCCTTTATACGTTACTTTCAACTTCCAAGATGGATGAAGAGGAAAAAATCAATACACTTTAGAATAGAAATGTGCTTACTAGAGGTCAGGCAGCAAAGACATGCCTCGCTGCGCGCCAAAAAAGCGCGGCGCCTGCTCACCAGCGCCAAGCGTTCGTACCTGCTGGGCCTTCCCCCTTTCAGTACGGACCGGAACAGTTCTATTCCGACCGTCCGTCCGCCATCCCCCACTTTCCATACTTTATCAAAATGCAGATACCGCACTCATCCGTCCGGCCACGTCACTATTTAGCTACCTCGGTGCAGTGGTACTGACTCCAGTAGGTACGGTACCGCAGGCACACATCCCATCCTCGCTTCTTTTTCCCCTCACAAGACAGCCCGCCACTTTTGCGCTTTGGCTAATAGTATGGGCGCCAAGTCCAAAAAGACAGTGGCTCGCTCAGCCCCTTCTCAGTCGTCATTCTCTGGAGCTCTTCGCGCGTGAACGTGGGCCACGACGCGGCGGCATCCACTCGCCGGCACCACTCGCTCGGCTCGGCTCAGCTCAGCCCATTCGCCATTTAGCGCCGCGTGACGTCACGTGACCCGCCTCTCTCACTTTAACATGCTCTACGACCAGCGCCGCAAGCGCAGCCACCAGTCGATGGGCGCCGTGCCACGCGCGCCGGCGTCGTCGCGACCGGCGACAACACCGCTTCCCCCGCAGCTTCCGCCGCTTGTGCGCGCGCACGCGGCCACGTCGCGCTTCCTGGACGCGCTGCCGCGGCATTCGAGACACGAGCCCGTATGGGGAAGCCACCTACGTGTACGCAGCGTGTTGATGACGACACACGGAGATCAGGAGCGAGTGTTAGTGACCAGCGCAGAGGCAGACTCCAGCAGGTCACCCAGGAGCTCTTTCACCGCCGCGACGGATACTGTCTCGACGGCGCTGGTGGCAGTGACGACAGCAAGTGACGAGTCGGCGATGGTGTACTCGCCGTCAACGCCGTTCGAGCTCCAGCAGCGCGCCGACGTGCGCAAGCTGATCCGCCACGCGCACCGCGCGCGCAAGCTGCTGCTCGACCGCCTGACGATCGTGAACCTGCGGCGCAACCACCGGTGCGAGCTGATGGAGGAGATCGCGCGCCTGAAGAAAGTGCTCGCGAATCTCCAGGATCAGGTCGACACGACGACGCGCAACGTCGCGACCATGGACCGCCTCGTACAGCACCTGCAGACGATCTCGAGCATCTTCACGGACGCCACGCAGGTGCCCGACGCCACAGCATTACCAGCAGTTATACCAACAGAGTCGACCACAGAGGCAGCTCCATCAACGCCAGATGCGGAACCAACAAGGTCCAGTTCGAGGAGCCCAAGTCAGAGCCCAAGATCATCATCCCCAGGAGCAACGCCAGCAGCAGACGACTCGCGGGCCACTTGTGCCGTCGAGGAAGAAAAAGAAGAATCTACGATCGAAGAGCAGGAGCAGCGAGTAAAAGAACAAAACCGAGAAAGACGACAAAAAGAAGAAGAAGAAGAGAAGTCCAACAAAGAAGCTCAAGTGAAAGGTGTCTGCAGTGGTGGGGACGACTGCTGCTCTTCTGACGGAGAGGCAGAAGAAGAAAAAGGACGCGAGGTGTCGCCAGTAGTGCGTACGTCACCACGAGCAGCATCAGAAGCCAAATGATCGACAGCAGCAGACGTGTGAGTGAAGAGAACCGATACAAACCAGCAAGCACGGTGCACTCGCTCCCTGTCTGCTCTTCTTGTGTGTGTGTGTATGTGTGTGTGAGGAGTCTGCTTGGCATGGACACCAGATTAATGATGGGAAGTCGGTGCAAGTTACACAACTTTTGTCCTTATTCACGGATATAAAGTGCCACATGTTTAGAGCAAAAGAATTTTTTTTGACTTGGTTTAAGTATGCGATGGATTTTTCATTTGCTCTAATCATGGCGTTTGTACGCCATAAATAAAATAGTGTACTTTGGAGCACATGTTGCAAGTCGCGATGACGGATAACGCACACGTGTGTTCGAGAACCAAAACCTTTTCAAAAGAATCCAATTCGTTATTAGAAACCATTGCTGCTACATTTTCACTGTCAAAGCTACCGATTAAAATAGTTTGCTTAAAACCCATTTGCATTTTACATTTTAGTCCAATCGATGCGCATTCACTGACAAGTCGACTGATCATTGGATGAAATCCTAGCATATGATCAAAGTCGGTTAAAAGAGCGATCACATCCAATTACAAGCCCTCTTCCGCCATTAGACGCCGTGTGTGTGTGCTCGACATGCGCCGCCGCAGAAAGCAGAAGTGACCAGCGGACGGACGGATCGCGGACCGCGCGCGCTCTGTGTTTGCAGCCCCCTTCTCCTCCTCATTCATTACTGCTATTCTCTTTGGACGCCCCACCGCGAGACCATGACGACCTCACGCGACCTGCTGCCTCAATGGCTCCTGCACCACGACAGCTCCGCCGCCGCCACCGCCGTCTCGGAGCATTCCACCAATGGCGAAAAGAGCTCTTCGCCTTCATCACTCACCCCGCCGAGCCACATCACGATGGTCCCATGGGACGACGGTTTCACGCCCTCTGGCTGCAACGGCAAGCCCGGCAAGATCGTGCGCGACCAGCTGCGCTCGACGCCGAGCGCGTTCCACGTCATCGACCGCGCGGTGAGCCGCGAGACGGCGGATCTGCTCTACGAGAGCGCGGTGAAGGCCAAAGTGTGGGGCGTGTACGTGCCGACGGCAGAGCTCTCGCTCTCGAATCAGAGCCAAGCATTCACTGCGACTGTTGACGCAGTCGCTAACGTTTTTGGAAGTGAACATGACGATGAAGAATCGTACCGAAGGTCGCTCGCCAAGCGCGCGGTGCAGGAGCTGCTCGTGGACAAGGCGGCGTCCGTGATCTCCAAAAGCGACTGGGCGAGCACGCACGGGGTCGCGGTGTGGGTGATCGCGTCCGACTGCGACGATGAGACCGAGTACCACCTCGACTACGCCGAGATGGTGCGCTATGAGACAAACGTGATCGTGCCGCCGCTCTACGGCGCGACGCTGCACGTCAGTCCGCTGCGCAACCATGTGATTAGCAGCAACAGCAGTACTACTGGTGCTGATACAGACAACCAAGAGCAGTATGACGAGGACGACAATATATCCATCTTTGAAGGTGGCGGCTTCCACGTGAACGTGAACGGGCTCGAGCACTACAAGCAGTACGGGTACAAGACGCGACTGGCGCAGAAGCTCACGACCGACGCGCTCGAAGCCGTGAGCACCACTGAGAACGGGTGGCAGCACGTTTCCTATTTGTACCGGCGCGGGATCATCTGCGACGGCGAGTTCCCGCACTTCAGCAGCCGCGTGCGCTCGCTGCCCGTAAAGGCGATAGCGAGTCAAGCGTCCGGCCAACTCCCCATGAAGCGCGTGGTCGTGGGCTTCAACCTGTTCCCGCCCGAGATCGGCGCGTTCGTGCAAAAGTTCCCCGAGCACAGCAACGCGTTCAACAAGTACATCAAGCTGTCGCAGGCGGCGGTTAAGAAAACCAGTGGCGGCTCGACTGGTGCCAATGACGCTGGTATTGCTGGCAATGGAGCGCAGCAAAACTGGAGCCTCGAGAGTCTGAAGAAGAACCCGAAGCAGGCGGCGTTCCTCAAGTTCCTCGCCAGGAAGATGAAGGAGAAGAACGTCGACATGGCGACTCTTACACGCGGAGTTGGGAGTGGCTCTGGTGCTGCTGGGGCGGTGAACAATGCCCCAGTGATAGTAGAACAAGCGTCGACCACGGCGTCTTGAGAATCATCATATAAAAGACGACTCGTAGTGTGTGCGTTTCAGTGACGTACCCACCCACACCCACACTCATGTCCTCTACCATCAAATAAATACACTCAGCCATACAAACATTGCGGACACTTGTATTCCAATAATTTACGCACCGCAGTTAATTGTGACGGAAGAACTTGAGGCTGACCCAGTTGGCGTAGAACGCCACGACGGACACGGGGATCGTGAGCGGCAGCAGGTAGCAGTAGTACACGTCCAGCTCGATCGCGCGCAGCAGCCCCGCACCTTCTGCTGGACTGGTATTAGCGTCCGCTGCTGTTGCTGCTTTGGATGCGGATGCAGGCGTGAGCGCTGTCATAGAGCTGGTCGTGGCGATGAAGTCGGCGTCGAGGTCGTCGATGTAGAGCAGGAGCTTGGAGAAGAACATCATGTACCTGAGCAGAGCGCAAGAGGCACAGAGAGAGAGTGAGGAGATGAGGCGGTTAAGAGAGAAAGAGATGGAGGGAGGGTGAGGGTGAGAAATATGAATATAGACGCACATGGAGAGGACGAAGCTGAGCGCGGCGGTGAGCACGATGACGTAGCCCCACACTTGGCTCGTGGACCCCGCGCGCTTGGCGTTCGTGCCTGCAGAGCTCATACTTGTTGTCGTTTTGCGTCAATTGCGTTTTGCTTTTTGGTTTTGCTCAGTTTGGGAACCCAAAGAAGACAAGTAACATGATAGATTCGGTAAGACCGGTGATTTTTTGTTATGTGTCTCATAGGAACAAGGCTGGTTTCTAACGTTTCTTTAGAAAATACCAACTCGCGCAAGTTCGGTTGTAGTGGCATCGAATGCCAAGCAACAAATCTCGAGACAGTTGACTCTCACCAGCAACCCAAGGGCACGGTTGATCGAGGAGCTACCGACTGAATGAAACCCACGGAGACTTAGCTCATAGAGTCTAGATTCTCGCAGCAATCGAAGAGCTCTGCTCTGTTGGCTCAGATCCGAACTCCAGTTCTCAATTTCGAAATCTGCTTTGCTCAAAGGCTCCAGATAGAGAGAGAGAGAGTCCGGATCGGAGGCGTTCAACTACAGCATCTATCTTTTCACTGCTGCACGGACAGCTCAACAGTTTTCACCTTTGAAGTATGAAGCGAGTCTATCAGATTGAAGCCCCCACAAGCAAAGCTTTGCAATCGCGAGGTCTACAGTCTAGCTTGAGATTTAACCCGAGTTGTCCTTTGATAAGGGTCGCTGCTCAACTTTTCAAATGCCGTGCACAGTAAAAGGGTCTGCATCTCCCAGCTCGAAAAGCTCAGCAGCTTCTGCACTCGTCCTTGAAATTTAGCACGCTGTTGTTTCTTTTTGGGTTACATTGTTGCAAAATTAACGCTCCTGCCCGCTAATCTGTAGCCACTTGAATTCATTCCATCCTGCCCATGCATCTCATTCATTCTTCCAATGCCTTCTTTCCTTTCTCTTCTCTCACACGTACACTTGCGCTTGCGTGTTGGCCGCGAGCGGCTGCAGTTCCTGCGCGCGCATGGCGGGGCGCTGGGCGTTCTGCTTCTTGTTCTCGTGGTGGATGAACCACGCCGCGAGCAGCGCCACGAGCACGAGCGGGATGAGCAGCGTGCGGTCTGTCACCGCGTCCACAAAGTTGATGGACAGCCGCACCGGCGTCCGCTCGGGAAGATCGTGGATCCGGGCTTCTTCGTACTTGTTGTAGCTCGCGGGCTTGGCCATGGCCTTTGGTGCTTTCTTGCTGTTGTGACCCGAGAAGAATGACGCCTTTGGCGCGATCGACGCTGGCGCCGGGCCGACGTACTTGACGTCGCCACTGCCGACCACGCCACCGTCCAGAGACTGCGACGCCTGCACGATCGCATCCCCGCTGCCGCCGATCTTCACGCTCGCCCGGACGCAGGCGATCGAGCCCAGATACGCGTCGCCGGGTCCCGCGATCGCGACTTGCGCGCTTGTGCATTTACCGACGGGGTACACCGAGATGTCGCCGCTGCCAGCGATCGTGACCGACAGCGAGACCGCGTTGAAGTTGTACGAGTTCAGATACACATTGCCCGAGCCAGCGACCGCCAGCGCGGTGTCTTTGGTCTGCACAGAGTTGACAAACAAGCGGATGTTCCCCGAGCCGCCGACCGTGCTCGTGAGCTTCTTCGTCTCGAGCTGCGTCGTCGAGATCTCAATGTCGCCGCTGCCAGCGACAACGAGATCGAACTCCTGCACGTTGAGCGCCAGCGTGTCGTGGATGAACACGCTGCCGCTGCCCTGGACGACAATGCCGACCGAGTCGCTCGGTGAGTAGCCGACGAGCACGTTGTTCTCCACGACCACGTCTGCGGCGCCAATCGATGTGACGAACTTCAGCTTCTGCGCATGCGCGAGGCTCACTTCCACGAGCAAGTACCCGTCAATGTCGGTCGACGCCATGCCCTGGCGCTGGCGGATCTCGATCACCCCGGGCGAGCTGGACACGACCTCGAAGAAGTCCAGCACTTCCGCCGAGTCGCCCGAGAAGCGCACTTTCGCGAGCGGGTCCTGGCCAGAGACTGCAGACAGGAACACGCGTCCAGGGATGCTCACTTTGACTTCCGTGATCTCGTCCTTCTGGTCGAAGAGCGCCGCCGTGTGGCTCATGACCGTCCACGTTCGCTCCCACGTCTGGTGCGAGGGCGACTCGACACTGCTGTCGTCGTCATCGTCGTCATCATACGGATCTCCTTTCGGGTGCTGCTGGAAGTACGCTGGGAGCGGCGACGCGCCGTTGCTCGTGACGGTGATGATCGCGGCAACATGGCGAGGCTGCGACGACGACGCAAGCAACGCTGTGAAGGCTAGGAAAGCCGCCTTGACCAGCTTCGAGCGCGACATGACTGACTGGTTGGCTGGCTGGCGACGCGTGCGCGGGGAACGTGGTGCGTTGGCTGGTTGGCTGGCAGACTGGCAGGAGCTGGCAAATGCAATACTGGGGGCCGAATCACGTGGTGCGTGCGCTCACGCCGTCAGCTGGAGCAATAATGGAAGGCGGTGCTGTCCTGCTGGTGAGTTTCTTGCCTGTGAGCCTTGGCTCATCGTCCACAGCGAAAAACGCACTTCGTCCCCTCAAACATGCAACTGCTACCTTTTTATTGAGTAAAAAGTGAGATGAGTTGCAAGTTTGGGGTGTGTCTGTATTTACAATCATTCAGATTTTGAAAATCAGAATGATGGCATTGATTATTGATTGCCAGTCAAGCAAAAACGTAGCGCACTACGAAGAAGTACAAGACCACTTGCTGTTTTTCGCTCACGTTTTCGGTCTTGTTCTTCTTCATGTGGTCAAGCCTCATGCCCTCTTCTCCCTTCGGAGCCATTACAAGCCATGCATCAAGAGATGGATTCTCTTGAAGATGAAGTACGCACAGCGCTCCGCATCTTCAAGCAGGTGCCTCATGCGGGCCATGTTGCAAGAACTGGGTCGGGCTTCAAAGTTACAGCCTCAGTTTGCAACACCTTTGGAGCCGACCCAAACTCGTTTCGCGCGATAAAGCTCACCACAGTCGCCAAGTCGTCGGTCATGCTGCCGGAGTCGGCATCATCGCACCCAGCCGACGAAGCCCTCTTAAATCCGCCTCGCCTCTTTCTTGACAGCCACAGCAGTCACTCTCGCCTCTGTGGAGATGAACCCTCCCCTAGAGCTCAAGACTCCGCCCCAAAGCGCGTTGAGTATCCTGAAGCCATCAAGGAGCGCGCTAAGTTCCTCGCCATGGATGTGAACCTGTGCATGACTCACGTTGGTGCTCTGCTCGAAATCAAGAGACCAGCCATGTTCAAGATTGTGGAAAGAGAGACGAAAATTAGGAGCCAGAGGAAGCAGAAACGTGTGTTGACCGAGGCAAATCAGGCAGACATCAAGCGGGCCAAGCATGCGTATGACGAACTCGTGAGCGCAATCCGAAAGTCGGACAAAAAGGTGCCGACAGAAGTGATGATTTTTTCCGGGGAAAATGAGTCCGCCAAGCATCTTGCACGGATAGTGAAGCTGATCAATCAAGCAACAACTACCCTAGAAATCCAACAGTACTGACTGTATCACGCACGATGACATCGTCGATGCAGTTACTGCGGTGGAAGCTCGTCTCCCGCCTGGTGGCGTTCGAGTGGTCGTCGACTACCGCCAAATGCGGTGCAATGGATCTCTGGTGTGGCGTCTCCTAGATGCCAAGATCGCCGTGAAAGTGCACAAGAGAAAATCGTTCATGATGCACAACAAGATCACCGTGTTCGACAAGAAAAAATTGGCGCACGGGTCGCTCAACTGGTCGTTCCACGCGATGGTGAGTAAGGAGTTGCTCACCGTCACGACCAACGAAGACGAATTGACTGATGTGGTGAACACGGATTTCGATCTCATGTGGAACACGTACAAGACCATGACTATGGCGGAGTTGCTGAAGGTCGGAACAGCGCCTTGCGTCTACTGCCTTGCGTACTCCATCGCCCAGGAGAAAGCGGTGAAAAAACAACTCGAAAACCCTTCGTTGAAGTTTTACATCCCTGTAGATCTCAGTTGTTGTGGTGCCCAGTGAAGCACGTTCACTTATCAGGAGTACGAGACTTGTCAGTCTTCTCTCTCTTAGTCGCTCTGCGCCAACATGGCGCTTGTATGCCCTACATACCATGATTTACCTAGCTATCTCTTTAATGCCTTGAGCGAATCCAAAATATGTTGTTGATATATGTGCCAATTTCTATTGCCAGTGCCAGAGTCTCATCTTCATCCGTGCAATTATATTATTCGATCCAACCCGATTTCAAATTCAAAACTTGGTGTCCAAAAACGACAAACGACACAATACGAGGGAAAAGAAAGCACGCATCAAAAACTCAATCGTCCTGAGCTCATTTCAGCGTCTCCCTCCAGCTTACACAAGCGGGCGGTAGTGGCGGCGGATGCGGCGCTTCTGGAAGCTGTTCACAGCGAGACCCACGGCCACGAGCGTCGTGGCCACCATGCTGAAGATCAGGAACCCGTTCGGGCCGTGCGCAACAGTCGACAAGTGGGTCGACACCACCGCCAGGTACGACTGCGAAACGCCGGTCGTCTCCTTCACGATCGGGTCGTCCGAGTGGTACACCGACTTCGTCACGAGCGACACGTACAGCGGGTAGCGCGCAGGCGCAGCAACCGCGTCGTACTTGACGACCGTGTTCTCCGTCACAGGGTGCACAATGTCCGAGCGCCAGAACAGCCACTTGCTCGTCTTCACCTTCTCCGGACGCTCGTTCACGTAGCCGACCGATCCCGAGAACGACGTGGACACCTTGAGCTTCTCCGTGACCTGGACGATGACGTCACCAGATCCCCACACACTCACCGACGCGCGCTCCGCCACGATCGAGCCAACGAGCAGCTTGCCCGAGCCCGACAACGTCAGCTTCTCGGTGGTCACGTTGCCAGCCGACGCAAAGCTCGTGGAGCCGTCGCCGTACACCGCAGCAGTCAAGTCCTCCGATGTGAGCTTCTTCGTCTCCACCACCAAGCTACCTGGGCCACTCACAGCAGTCTTGATCAGGCTCGACTTGAAGGACGCGTCCGCCAGCAACGCGATCTTGCCAGGTCCGGCAACGTTCGCGTCGAGCGACTCCACGAGCTTCAACGATGGGACCTGGATCTGCACCGAGCCCACGCCAGAAACATCGATCATGAGCGCCTCAAGCGTCACGTCCGCGGTCGAGTTGACAAACACGTTGCCCGATCCAGACGCGGCGATCTCCACCGTGGTCTCCTTGTCATCTTCCACGAGCACGCCGTCGCCAATGACGACGTCGTCCGCGAGAAGAGTCGACAGGTGACGCAGGTAGTTCTTATTCTTGAGAATGATCTGCGTCAGCACGAACCCCTCGACGTTCGCATCCTTGTTCGCCAAGTGGATCTTCAGTCCGTTCTGCTGCTTTGGGTGTAGCGGGATCACCTCAAACAGGTCGAGCAGCGCGCTCGAGTTGCCCGTAACGACGATCTTCGCGATCACAGCCTCCGTAGGCTTGTGATGCTTCTTCTTGTTCTTCTTGTCGTCCGACGAGTCGTCATCCGAGTCGTCTTCCTTCAACTCACGGCGGCGCAGCTGCGTCGTCAAGTCACCAACGTTGACCGCACCAACGCTCCATCCCGAGCCGGAGCTAGAGCCTTCGAGCGAGCTGGAGTCATCGTCCTCCTCTTCGATAACGATAACTGGGACGTGTTTCTTCGCAGGAGCTTGAGTGGCTGGCGCGACGGTCGTGACGACGGCAGCAGGCATAGGGAACACGATGTCGTCACTGTCGCTGTCTTCGCTCGACGAGGCCGAAGCAGACGACGATGATGACAAGGTCGAGGTAGTAAGCACAACGTCGTCCTCGCTGTCCGCGCTAGAGCCCGATCCGCTCGTCGACGCGACCACGACGACCACAGGGGTCGTAGGCGCTGGGGTTGGTTTCTCGGTCGTCGTCGGCGCGACTGGCAGCGGCACCACCACCGGCGTCGCCTTCGCCAGGTTCTCCTCCAGGTCGACAAACACGCGGCCGGGGATCAGCAGGTGCAGCTTCTCGAGCTCTTCGACGCTCGAGATCGTCCACGTGCGCTGCAGCGTCTGGTGCTCGCCCACGACGTCCTCAGGTGGCGCGACGGCGCTCGAGTCGATCGTGATCGCGCGCGCGACGCTCAGCGCCAGCGCGTACACCGCGAAGACCGAAGTGATGGACGCGAGCTTCATGAGTTCTGCGGTTCGGCTTGTCTGTCTCTGTTCTAAGCGAAGCTAACGGACTGTGTGGACGGAGGCGAATCCAAGAATGCGGAAAATGAAGAGGGTCAAAGCATAACCAAGGGAAAGAAATGGGAAATGCAGTTTGCAGAGTGATTGTCCTGAGTTGTGGAGTTGGCTACTGCCACAGATTGGAGTGTTTCTAGGATTTTTCGTTGGCGCATTCAGCAAAGTATACTATGTGTATACATTAATACGGATAAAAAGGTGCATTAATAAATCAGTTGCTTTGTATTTTGGAGTTAAAAAATATACGTGTACGGATAAACAGGATGGTCCGACAGACAAGACAGTCGAAAAACCAGAAATGCACTCAGCTGCACACTCACTCGTGGCTTCATGCATTCGCGCAAATTGGTGACAGTTTGCGTTGGTTGGCTGGCTGAGCGCGGTTTGTGGTGTGTGAGTGGGATTGAAGCAAGCTGTGTGATAGGTGCAGAGAGAGCTTTTTGAGGGTCAGTTGGGAAATTTGGACGCTTCCAGAACACACACAGCTTCAAAGGAAGCTGACGGAAACAGAACTAACGTTAAGACGCAATTAGCGCTCTAATCAACACTTGCATGTTGGACGCAGCACTGGCCAAATGTAAACTGCGAGATTATAATCCGACTTGGGCTGATGGTGTCGGATTCAGATCCGCTTCAGTACTACAGAAAAGGAACCAGACTGACGAGGGTCAATGTGTCGTCACTCGTGTGAACGACGGTAAATGGGGATATCGACACTTCAGTCGTCACGCTGAGTAAGTACTGTAGACCTCCCATTTTCTGGAGATTTCTTCCTTGTTCAGCGAGCTGCTTTCCAAACTGACTGACGCAGACGCTTGCTTCAGCTTCAACTGCCAAGATTGGAATCGCAAAGCTTGATTCCTGGAGAAAATTCCAACCTCCCACACGATCAAAAGAAAACACGCAGTAATGTTCAGCGAGAAACCCTGCCAAAATCGATTCATCACCCACAACCCATTGACTCAAAAATTGGCTTATTGGGTTAAATCATGGGGCTTGTGGATGGGTGAGTGGGTTCTTCCATGCTCTCTCTCTCTTCTCTTTCCCCACATTGCGCACGTCGGCCCTCAACAACAAGGAACACCTTCGGTCCCTCACAACGAAGCTCAAGTCCCAGGAAGAAGCGCAGAGAAGGACAGACCCAGACGCCTCCACGAGACAGACAACTTTCAGCATGGCGGACACGAGCGACAAGCAGACGCTGCAGGCGATGGGCGTGACCCCCACGTCCGGCGACCTCTTCGACGGGCTCTCGCTCGACTACAACTTCCTCGACACGCCGCGCGGCGAGAATGGGGATGGCGGCGGTGGGCTCATGAAGGAGAACGACATCAACAACACAAACACAAACGCAGTAGGCGTCCTGCTCGGCGGCGGCACTGGGGAAGGCGACGACCCGTTCGCGTTCACGCCGCGCGTGGCGCACATGATGGCGTCGCTCGGCGGCGACGCGGACCTGTCGGTTTTTGCGAACGGAGGCGGCGTGGACAGCGAGATGCAGCTCGTGTCGAGCGACCACATGCTCTTCGACCACGACGTCGCGTCGAACGGGATCTCCGGCACGCCGAGAAGCGCAGCGACGCTTTTGAACACGCAACAGCAGCAGGACATGCCGACGCCGCTCAACTTTTCGTTTTCGCCATCGCCCGTGCGCGACGGAACAGCGCCGCGGTACCACACAGCGCCGCAGCACAAGCACAAGCGCGTGCGCTCGAACCCGGACGTGATCTTCAGCTTCCAGCAGACGCTGCACAGCGGACTCGACCCCGTGACCGAGATCGTCCCGACTAGTTCCACTGCCACGAGCAACAACAACGCGCTTCGTCCGAGCATCAACGCGGTCGTGCCAGCGAGAGGGAGAACAGTGTCGAATGAGCTCGCGAATGCCGTGATCTCGTCGATTTTGAACGATTTCCAAGACCCGCCGCCGCTTGGAGTAGGCGGTTCAGTGCCCACCACGCCGCCGATGGCGCCAATCGGTCCGGTTCAGGTCATGACTCCCGTAGGACTGAACGACGACCGCGCGACGCCGATCCCGTTCAACGAGGTGAACTCGGCGCATAACGAAGAGTCGTTCAAAGACATGGACGAGTTCCTCCAGGACCTCTCGTGGGCAGAGATCCCGACGGACGGCAACAACGCGATGGACAGCTCCATGAGCGGACTCGTGCGACGCGAAGAGCAGGAGACGCGGACGATCGAGTCGTCGCCCGTCGCGTACCGATCACAGCGCATCCAGGAAGGCGTGAACGAGCTCAAGATGAAGCGCAAGCGTCCGCAGCACGCGCGGCATCACTCGAACCCGGTGGATCTGCTGCACAACTTGGAGCAGTTCCGATTCTTAGCGCAGCAGACCAAGCAGCAGCAGCAGCTCCAGCAGCTGCAGCAGCAAGACCCGTCGTCCGTGCTGAACCCGTACGCGCTGCCCAGCTCGAATGGCGTCGTGGACTTCCAAGGCGCGCAGCAGTTCAACCAGTTCCAGGTGCCGGCGCAGATTGCGAGCGGCGCGGCGCGCTCTCTCCACGACCGCCGCTCGTCGCTGCCGAATGCGGCGGGGCTCGTGGTGCAGAGCAACCCGATGATGCCGCCGCGTGCTGCTGCGCGTCGAGCGCAGCGCTCGTCGGGTCTCTCAATGGACCTCTCGCAGATGAACCTCGGCTTCCTGGCGGTGCCCGAGGAGGATTTCCAGCAGCAGTACCAGCAATTCCAGAACCAGCAGCAAGGACTGGTACCAGGTTCGTTTCAACAGCAGCAGCAGCAACAGCAAACGACAGAAAGTAACAACAACAGCAGTAGCAGCAAGAAGGCGCTCGCGGCTGCGGCGGCGGCCGAAGCGGCGGAGGAAGCGAACCGCAAGCTGTACAAGTGCGGCCGGTGCGGGCAGCCCAAGGTCGGCCACGTGTGCACGATGCCGGACCAGCGCAACAACTGGACCCAGGTGGACCTGGAGGTGACCAAGGGGCTCAAGGTGATGCGCATCAACTGCCACATCCTGCCGGTCAAGAGCCGGTGGGTGACGCAGCACGAGGAGAACCTGCTCGACGAACAGCAGGCGAACGTGCGCATGATGGAGTGAGGAGTAGGTACAGATCTGCTGTCAATGGATGTTTTCTGTTGTTAGATACCAACGCTGGCACGGTGCAGATCATGACCGCCGCTCCGACGTGTAGCCACGACCAGCTTCAAAGAGCCAGGGGACAAGCAACGCCGTAGCACCAGCATCGCGCCATCATCATCAAATCAAATCAAAATGCAACTTGGCAAATCGAAGATCCTGCTGGTACATGCATTCAACAACACCCTTTGGCTTGAATTGACACGTGCTACCCCCCTCAAACCTTGAAGCTTCTTGTGAACTCAACCATACGTATCCGCGTCTACTGTCAGTGAACCGATCAATCCATCTGATCACGGGTCTGCGGATCTGCGCTGCACGTTTCCAACCAGTTCATGCAATGCCCAACAACCAGCCAGATCTGCAATGGTCCGCTCTCGACAACCGCGACACATTGAGGCGACAAGGGAATCTGACTCTTCGTGGTACTGTAGGCACTGGAGCTCTCTGTCAATCGTCATGCTGTCAAGGAGCTTGGCGTCATGCTGTCAAGGAGGTCGCCCTGTTTTCCAGTCAGAAAGAAAGCTGCAAATCCGCCACCATCGTGCCTCGAGGTCTCCTTGCTCCTCCATTCGTAACTTCAAATCAGCATCAAAGCATCGAGCAGGTCCCATCGAAAATGGCGCTCGCCATGTTTAACTAAAGTCGTCTATTTTAGGTGTAAAATGAAAAATACTTATGGCAATTCGTGGCACATTTACAGGCTACAACGCCACACAATCTCTATCACTGATTATTTATAAACAAGAATGCGATTCATATACGGAATGTACCAGTAATAATATTTTGTATATATTGAATGGATATGGTCTCCGCATTCAGTATGCAAGTTGTTTGCGCGCTGCTGGTGCTGACTCCTTCCAAAGTGTTGCACTTTCTGTGTCAAAATCGACACAGTCACGCCCATGCACAGCCAATCTGCTCAATAAAGTATTGAATTTGTCGGCAGACACAGAATAGACTAGATGGTTTCACGTTTTCAACTTGATCAAAAATGTACAGTACGCGTTTTGTGTCGTCTCATCGTGTCGCAGATTACCAAGAGTGATCTCTTAAACCGACATCGTCGACTTTAGCTACTTATCTTGCTTAAGTCGCCATCTAGCGTCTCTAAATCACTATAACCAGTCGACTTTACTCCTGATTATGGCCCTGACCAGCCCTCCTCCCATCACGCTCACACATGCTTACTGTAAAAAAACAGGCGGCAGGATGGAACAACCAAACCCTCGCGATTATTGCTATCAAGCAAGGGTCTTCAGTCCTTCATTCCCCCCACAGTCAGTCTCCCATTCCAATAGCGCGCGCGACCATCAATTGCAGCTACGCGCCCGCAGGCACAGGCGCGAAGGAAAGCAGGAAAGGAGAGCGGCAGCTGAAGAAGCAAGCGCGCCGACCGGTAAGTTGACGTGTATGTGAACAAGTGTCTGTGGGACTCGCCCATAGTGAGGATGACGGCGCTGACCTACCGGTGTGTATCTATCTGCCATTATCAGGCGAGCCGATCCATTTCTTTTTTTTTCTATTAATAAAAACTAAAGCGCGAACGCACACGACGCCACGAAAGACTCGACAGCCCCGTTTTGAGTGAGATCGCGTCCGGCGGAGTAGCGTATCATTCGGTGTGTTCTTATCGCGAGCGCCAAAGGACAAGAGCAGCAGAGTGAGGATCGGCACGGCAGAGAGAGAGAGAGAGAGAGAGAGCGCGTGAGTGAGCCCGCCTCGTATTTGGCGTTTGACTGCAAAGCGGCGACGACGAACGTGTGTGTGTGTGTGACGAAAGAGGGAGGGACCGGGACGAGAAGAAGAAGAAAAGAAGAGAGAATGAGGGAGAGACGGCGGCTCGTCGACGGCGGCGACTGCCGTGGGACACACACTGGTGCCGGCGTCAGTACCAGCAGCCAGCGAGGAGCTACGTTAAGAGAAGACGGCGATCACAAGATGGACGCGACAGGTTCGAGTGCGGTCAGGGGCGCGCGGTTACGCGGTAGCTCGGTGTTCCCGCTGCGTCGCTGGGCGAACGCCGCGGTGCTGGCGGCCGTGCTCGCGGTGTGCGCCGAGGCGCGTGAGGAGGTACAGAACGCAGCGACGGTAACGACAGGTTCCTGTCCAGTGAAGCACATTAGCGACCAGGCAGCACAACAGGTTTCCGAGTGGAACGCGTGGACGACAAGCCGATGCGACGTGAACTTTGCGGCGGCGGCGGGGGCGCTTGTGGACAATGGGAGCGTCGTCTGCGCATACTACGACCCGTCCAGCCTGTCGGACGCGCAGCGACTCAGTGCCCAGCGATCCTGTCGGAGCGGCTCGCAGACAACGCAGACGCTGGGGTCGGCAGCTACAGCAGCGTCATTGGGAACGCGCTCGTGCTACGACAACGGCGACTGCCTCGTGGAATTTATGAACGTTCAGCCAGCCGCCGAGAGCCGACGGGACGAGTGGGAGTTCCGCCTCGGCGATACAGCACTTTCAACAGCAACATCAGGGAGCAGTTTCGGCCGCTCAGCGGCTGAGCCAGTGCGCATCGGAGCGCTGACCGTCTTTTCTCACATCTCGACATTGTAAGGACAGCCCACGCACACACTGCGTTGTATGGATGGCTCGTGCATGTCTGACAGCTAACACTGTTGCTGCGGTTGTTTGTATGAATGATAGAACGTTTGATGGCCGCTCTGAGGGGAAAACGGCGACATCCGTGAGCTTTGCGACGGACTTGTCGAGCGCCACATCGCTTCGATCTCTGTTATTTATTGGCGTCGACCTGTCGTCCTCACCTGCGTTTCCAATCTTTCCAGCGTCACTACGAGAACTGTGCGTACCCTTCATTCACTCACTGTTTGTCTCGTTAGCACTGGTGGCTAATATCCTGTTGTTGTTGGCTGTAGGCACATTGTGGACTGCGTCCTCTCTGAACTGCCTTTGAGTCGACTCTCCCAGCTGAAGAGCCTTGAGACGCTCGTCATCAGCCGGAATATCTTACGACAGAGTCCAGACGCGTCAGCGACAGATCACCATCTTCTTGTTCTCTCGCAGGAGCAGTTTGAGTTCCTTCGGTCGCGGTCTTCCGATGGATCGGAAGGCAACACTGTCGACGCCAAAAGCAAGAGCACGTGCCGCGAAGGATACTCCCGAGAGCAGTTCAATGGACTCCCTATCTGCGTTTCTACTGAAAGCAGTAGTGCGGTGGCAGTCGAACGCCACTTGCTCGAGTCGAAAGCCAACGTCACGACCAGCCTGCGCTCCCAGAACTCGACCAGCAGCTCCAGCGACAAGGACGACGAAGACTCGACGACCAAGTCGATCTACGTGCTCGCGAGCTTTGCCGCGCCGGGTCTCTACTTTCTCTACAAGCTGGGACTATACCTGTACTTCTACTCGACGTACTCGAAGCACCAGCGCAGCGTGCAGCTCCCCGTGCAGAACAAGAACGCGCAGCCAGACGACAGTGAAGACCGCAGAACGACCGAGAAAGAGTCGCCGTCTGGCTCGCCGGACTCGCTCGTGTTCCATCCGCCAGAGTCGATCGTGCTGCCGCCGCCGGCTCAAGCCGACCAGCGCCGCTTCAACAACATGAGCTTCTGGGTGGACGAAGAGCTCCAGGACTGGCGCATGGACTTCAACCAGGTGAAGATGCTCAAGTGCTTGACGACCACGCCGAACCAGAAGCGCCATCTGCGGCAGTCCACGGCCGCGACTGCGCTCAGCGGCTGCGAGATCTGGCTCGGCAAGTTCTACCCACAGGGGGCACCGGACTCGGAGCAGAACGTCGTGCTCAAGTGGATCCCGCCCAAGCACAAGGAGTCCCACAGCCCGGCGCTGGACAAGTTCAAGGGCGAGATCAAGCGCCAGGCGCAGTTTTCGCACCCGAACGTGGTCAAGTTCTTTGGCATCGTCTGGTCCATGGACACGCACCTGGTTGCGGTGACCGAGTACATGGCGCGGGGCGACTTGCGCCAGTGGCTGCACCGGTATGCGGCGCGCGAGTCCGGCAAGTGGTCGGTGCAGAAAGTGCAGATCCTGTTGGACGTCGCCAAGGCGCTGCTGTACTTGCACTCGATGCGTCCGTCGCTGGTCCACGGCAACTGCAACTCGCGGAACGTGCTCCTGAACGAGCGCATGAAGGCCAAGCTGAGCGACTTTGGGTCGTCCAAGGACCTGCTCTCGGAGCGCGAGCTCCTAGCGTACAGCGCGGTCGGGTCGGGTCGCTGGATCTCGCCCGAGGCGCTGGTCGGTCGCGACAGCAAAGTCGGAGGTCCTCAGAACGGCGGTGGCGGCAACTCTGCTGCGGCGGCCGCAGACGTGTACTCGCTGGGTATCCTCATGTCGGAGATGGACACGCACGAGCTGCCGTTCTCGGACCTGATGCAGGCGAACCGCGCGGCGCTCCCGGAGACCGACGTGCTGCAGCTGATCGCGAAGGGTGCGCTGTCTCCGACGCTCTCGCCGACGTGTCACCCTGGGATCGGGAAACTCATTGAAAGCTGCACCGAGTTCAGCCCGAAGAACCGCCCCACGAGCCGCGACGTGGTCCACGCGCTGCAGGAGATCATCCAGGAGATCAAGAACGCGGCCGTGAAGGCGGACGACAGCAGCGACTCGGACGACAGCGACACGGACATTGGCCAGCTCAGTGCGCGCTCCAAGGGCGTCGTCGTCTAGGGAAGGACACCTCATCAATAATGAGGTAGGTAGGTGTCCACCTCAAGTGTGGTGACGACGCGTCGTGCGTCACACAGGGCGATATTCTATGTGGCTGACGGTGCGAGCGACCCCAATCGCAAGGGACCCACGTGCCTGTCGTCGTTTTCGCAGTCTGTTGTTGTTTCCAGTCCCCAGTTTTCCAGGTTTTTTCAAGTTCGTCGCAGCCACCAGCAGCCACAAAAATATTCACCAGTCTCCCCCAACAATTTTGACATGATTTATGAAATACAAGCTCTCTTTTCTCAAATCACTCCATTGATCTCTGGTCGTTATATACTTTCATACGCACGCACCAAGGAATGGCCAGAGCATGTACTCAGATTACTGCAGGGGTAGGGTACCATCACTCATCGTCAGGAATGACGGCGTATCCTTGTCTTGTTATAACCTGTGCTTTAGAAAAGCCCAAATATAAGAACACATGTACTTTTATAATTGCTGCCAACTTTACAGGGATGTTTATTGAGGGGGAAAATAAAAAGAATGCCCCTTTTTCGGTAGCAAATAAACATTCTGCCCCTCTTTAAATATTACCAAGTAATTTACAAATCGACCTGTAAAATGGCTGTAACTTTCACCCACAAGATTTCGATACGATACTGGGACATAATCACAAAGTAAATTTGACGTTGCGGTACCAAATAATACACGCTCCTGTAGCTCAGCTGGTAGAGCCCTGCGTTTCGTATGTAGGAGGTCGAGGGTTCGATTCCCTCCAGGAACAAAATATGACGAATGGTCTGTCTTTCTTTCCACACAACTA
>JAASFI010000399.1:0-30056 GCA_023333705.1 Globisporangium viniferum | reverse complement strand
GGGGGGGGGGGGGGGGGGGGGGGGGGGGGGGGGGCTGGCTGGCTGGTTGGTTAGCTGGCTGGTTGGTTGTGTGGGAGGCGCTGGGCAAATTGGGGAATGTGTATAGATGTTGGCAACAATGTCGACTCAAGCGCTGAAGGAGCTGTCAGGAGTTGACAGACTCTGAGGGGTTTCTCTATATTGGAAAGCCCAGGGTCCAAGGCACATGGTGGACTCAGAGGGGAGGAAGATCTGCCCAGACTTGGCGCCACCCACCATGTGCACAAAGACAAGGAAGCGACTCTGAGGAAGAGCTCCGGATCCATTTTCGGCTAACGTCAGCACGTCTCAGGCCGCCTAAAAATAGGTCGTTGGTGCTCCGGTAAGTCTATCTATCCATTTTGGCACAGATCCAGTGTCTCAAATGCTGAGAACAAAATACCATATACAGTAACTTACTATAATGGAGGTAAGTAGGTCTCCCGAGTCTTATGATGCGCACTGCTGCTCAGTATTCTGCTTCGGTTCTCATCATCGTTCCCTTTCATAAGAAAGCCAGGCAGTAGGTGACTGACTGACCCCTCGCTCATACAACTCGTTGACCTCGTCGCATCACGGCTCTTGCTCATCGTCTCGTCCTCTTAAATAGAGGACCACAGCAAGCTTTGGCATCTCCTCTCGAGTCTAAGCCACAACACCTAGACTAGGGACTACCCGACAGGCTAGCTTATGTCTCTAAGGTGCTGCTGCATTCACGGACGGACATCTTCTGCACGGACACGTGCGTTGTGGAGCCGCCGTCATGCTCGTCCTTGTGGCAGAGCTCGAGCGTGTGCTTCTGGTGCACGAGCAACAGCACACTGCAGTGCGCAAAGAGGCGGTGCCCCGCGAGCTCCACCTCGGGCGTCCACATGTCCCCCGAACACTGCCATCGCGTACATGAGCGCGTTGCCCAGCGGGTTGTAGTACTCGAGCTTGACGCCGAAGCGCAGGTGGGTCTTCGTGAGCGCTTCGACGCGGTCCGTGAAGTCGCTCGCGGTCAGGACCGTGCGCATGCCGGCGCTGATGTGTACCAGCACTTTGCTGCGCACGTGCAGCGACGAGCGGAACACGTGCTTGAGCTCGGGCGAGTTCTGCTCCAAGTACCTGTAGAAGGTATCGTAGAGCTGGGTGATCGGCGTCGGCGCGCTGGACTCGTAGCTGCTGCTACGCGAGCTGGAGAGCGCCGACTTCCTTGACACCGTGGAGTTCTCCTTGAACACGGCGTTCCAGAACTCGTCGCAAGTGTGTCGGTGCTCCTCGGTGGACGTGTCGAAGTACTGGAAGTCCGACAGGTACTCGCGCACGATGCGGATGTGCTCTTTTGGAAGCCGTCGCGGCTTGTGGTTGTTAGTGCCAGCGAGAATGGTGCTATGAGAACTCATGCGCAGCCCCATCACTCTGGGGAAATCAGGATAAGCTGACGCTGATCTGCTGGGAGTGGATTGGGTCACTCAGATGACCAACGCTAGCCGAGTGTTGGGTCGTAGCCGCGGACTGGAACGCGCGACTTGGTCGCTCGTGGAACTCGCCGCCGTCCCTGACTCAAGAGCTCAGCTTCTATTACTTCTAGTTTCTGTCTCTGGTCCCTTCGGTTTGGGCTAGTGAGAAGACTGGCTAGTGGGTTTGCCGCCAGGGTGCTCCGCGGAGAAATGCGCGCGCATTGTCTGTGTGTCTGTTTCCTTTTTTCGGTAGGGGCTGTTTTAATACAAATACACACGCGTGATCCCGATCTGGAGAACGTCAGTCATCTGCCAAAAATACGCCCGAGAGCTCTCCGTCCGTGCCGTTGCTAAGAGCGGGATCTCGTCTGGTGAGGGAGGAATCATTTATTTCCTGTCGGCTAATATTACGTGTATGGGCACAAGATACAGCAAACTGGCCAGCAATTGTATCACTGGCGAACAACTTTTCGAAAAATGCCGAATGAACAGAGGTACAGTATCACACAACGGATCAAACCAAACAGCAACAACACGTACCCTCTCGAAATCGATATGGCTACATGTTTGGACATGGGTACATTATACATAAAAAGGACCACCCGAGGAAGCAAAATCGAGTGGAATGTCCCCGAATACGAGCGAGCTGGCAAGTAAACAACAATTCAAGTCAATCAAATAATGAAAGTGGGGATAATCTTCGTGTATTCATGTTCAATCGAGTATACTTGTATCGGATACGTCGCTGCGTACAGTTAGTTGCCTTGGTGAGCATAGCAAATCGATGGTCGTCCATTTGCTGTAGGGTGCAGAAAGACTCGAGTAGCTGCAGCTTCACTTCATTCACGTGAAGCATGTCTACTTAAATTTCGTTGCAAGACGCTTGCGATTTGCTGTTTACTATCTGAACAATTGCCACGAGTTTCTTTCTCCAATAGGACGGGAACACTTGAATGAGTGTGTGGAAATCAAGTGAGCAATCTTATCGGGCATTGTGTAGTGGGGAGGGGTTGCGTGATCCCCCGTGCGAGTTGGGGGGATAATAGACACCCACCGAATTACCAGAGAGAAAACGCAAGGAGTTTCAAGGTAGAGTGACTAAATTAAGCGTTCATGTATTAATATGAGTGGATGGATAAAGTAGTGAGAGACGTGTGAGAGTGTATCGTTACTCCTCAGCGATGGAGGATCGCCGCATGGGCGTATAAATATCGCTCGCCTCCGGGCTCGAGGGCGTGCTGACCGTGATGCTGGTCACAGACACGCGGTGCGGGGCCTCCATCTCGTGCTTCTGGTGCATCAGCAGCATGATGCTGCAGTGCGCAAACAGTCGGCGCCAGGCGTTCTCGATCTCGGGCGTCCACATGCCGTCGGAGCACTCCTGCATGGCGTACATGAGCGCGTTCCCCAATGGGTTGTAGAACTCCAGCTCGACACCGAAGCGCAGGTGCGTGCGCGTCAGAGAGCTCGCTCGGTCCGCAAAGTTGCTCGCGGTCAGGATCGTGCGCATGCCTGCGCTGATGTGCACGAGAACTTTGCTGCGCACGTGCAGGGAGGATCGGAACACGGGCTTGAGCTCGGGCGAGTGCTTGTCGAGGTAGCTGTAGAACGTGTCGTAGAGCGCGGCGATGCGCGACAGTCCCTGGGACTCCTGTGTGCTGCGTCGCGAGCTGCTGTTGTTGGATTTGTTGTTTGGCGCTTCTCGGAACACGCTGTTCCAGTGGTCCGCGCAGGTCTGGCGATGCGCCTCAGTCGACGTCTCGTGGTACGCAAAGTCCGGGAGGTACTTGTCCATCATCTGGATGTACTCCTTCGGCAGTTTGCGAGGCTTCTTTTCACCTGCGGTAGCGAAGATGGCGTTGTGCGTGCTGTTGCAGACCCCCATGACGCTCGACCACCACGCCCCTGAGACCGCTGAAAGGTAGCCTGCGAGTGCTGAAAGACTCGCTTTGCGTAAAGAGGAGGACGAGTCCGTGGTTGCACCTTCCTGGACGAGTTGCTCTGTGAGTAACATGGGCGGCCTTGGGCTTCTTTGGCTGGAGGGTGATGTGCAAACTTATGGACTTCCAATTGACGCCCAAGACTCTCTCTGTAAAACAAACAAGAGAGAATCCTCGGAATCTCTCTGGAAGCCACTCTGAAAGCCAAAAATGGAAATAGTTCGCTGCGTGCCGTGCTGGCTAAATTTGCAAGTGGTGCATAGAAACTGCATGGTCGTGCTTATCAGAATCGCAGGACGAATCTAATACTAAGCTTCACTCAATTTTAGGCACTGGGAAGATCGAAAATTGGCTCAGAGCACGCAATGTGCAGCTAGCTCCTTCACGCACAAGCATTTATCACAAAATGCACATATCAACATCTCTAACTATGTGTACGTTGAACGCAAAGACATGGCGCCCAAGCGCTGCTATCTTTGAGCGCCACACGCGTGCTCCTTTCATTGGCCTTCGGCAGTATCCTCCACCTATTCCGAGGCACATCCTTTGCAAGTTGATTGAATGAATGAAAGATGGTGGGCTCGCACTTCAGTCCCTCTCTAAAGCGATCGGCTATACTTGATTTTCAGTCATACTTTGGGTCGACTGACATGCATGAAATGGCTACACTTCGTGGCCCGCCAGCCAACGAAGTGTAGCCATTTCATGCGAGTCAGTCGACCAAATTTTGCTGTGATTTTCAATTCACGTGGACCACCTTATTCTCCCTTCTATGTGGGTCACACAAAAATAGACCTCAATACCGGTAGGCACCGGTTTATCACTCGGTTTTTTGGTCTCCGACTTTCATTAAAGCCGTGTCGTTTTTACCGAAACCAAAAACGGTTTTTACAGAATCTCAAATGTGGTGACTTTGTGGCTCAGCCCAAAAAAAACGAGTCTCGCTTCCAGTCAAATTCGAGCCCAATTGCCATTCCAAACGGCACCAAAGTGCTTTAACGCGAAGAGCTCCAGTGGACGGACAAGCAGGCGCTCTGGTCAACTAGCCACTCACTCACCAGTACCACAGCACAGCACAGCACAGCACAGAGATCATGAGCAGCAGCGCACACGCAGTAGGAGCCGGCGGCAGCAGCTACTCGGCGCGCTCGGGGCTCTCGAAGAGCTGGAAGACCGTGAAGGCGCACTCGGGCGTCTACACGGGCGGCAAGGTGCACATCTTCCAGCAGAACGGCGCGTCGCTCATCGCGTGCATGCTCAACGACGACGTCGCGATCCTCGACGCGGCCACGGGCGAGCTCAAGCGCACGCTACAGCAGGACGTCGAAGATGTACGTACTGTCATCGGGTTGGCTCTCTTGTGTATGATGTAGTGTGAGACTCATCCTACTGGTGTGCGTGTTTGTCGATCTATGTATATAATGACAATAGGAAGAGCAGAAGGAGTCGTTTGTGGTGTTTGCAGTGCGCCCCGGCCACAACCAGCTCGTGACGGCCGGCCGCAACCTGCTGCTGCGCCTTTGGGACCTCGACACGTTCACATGTCTGCGCACGATCAAGGCGCACGAGACGCCCGTGCTGGCCATGGACTTTGACCCGACGGGCACGCTCCTGGCGACCGGCGGCAGCGACCGCGCGGTCAAGGTGTTCGACATCGAAAAGGGCTACTGCACGCACAACTTCCGCCGCCACTCGGGCATCGTGACGCTCGTCAAGTTCCACCCGGACGCCAAGCGCCTGCAGCTTGTGTCCTGCAGTGACGACGCGACCGTGCGCATCTGGGACCTGTACTCGCAGAAGGAGTTCGCGTGCATCCAGGACCACATGAGTCCCGCGACGTGCGTCGCGTTCTCGAACGACGGCTACACGATGCTCACGTCGGGTCGCGACCGCGTCGTGAACTTTTGGGACCTGCGCAACAACGCGCTGGCAAAGACCGTGCTCATCCACGAAGCCGTCGAGGGCATCCAGGTGCTCCCATCGACGTTCAAGTGCATCTCCACTGGTGGAAAGAACAGCAGCAAGGACGCCAGTGCCGCCTCGGAAGATGACGCCAAGGCGATCTACTTTGTCATCGCCGGCGAGCGCGGCGTGCTGCAGCTCTGGTGCAGCTCCGACGCGTCGTGCACCTCGATGTTCAAGCAGCAGCCCGAGTCCGCGTCGCTCAAGTACACGACACTGCTGCTGAACGCGAGCCGCAAGGAGCTCATGGCGGTGACCGCGGACCAGAACTTCCTCGTGTTCAACGAGCAGCTGGCGCGCACGACGCAGATCATCGGCTTCAACGACGACATCCTCAACCTCAAGTACATCTCGAACGCGGACGGCAGTCCGTCGAGCCAGATCGCGGTGGCGACCAACAGCGAGCAGATCCGCCTGATCAACCGCGAGACGCTCTCGTGCGAGCTGCTCTCGGGCCACTCGGACATCGTCATGGCGCTCGCGGTCTCGCCCGACGGCAAGTGGCTCGTGAGCGCGTCCAAGGACCGCACGGCGCGTCTCTGGGACGTCGCGTCCCGCAAGCTGCTCGCGACGTGCACGGGCCACACGGAGGCGCTCGGCGCGATCGCGGTGTCGCAAAAGCTGCCGCACTTCTCTATGGGCGCGGCGTTCTTCGTGACCGGCAGCTCGGACAAGACGCTCAAGATGTGGAGCCTCAAGCCGCTCGCGGCCGCGTACTCGGACAAGAAGCAGTTTGAGGTCACGACGCTGGCGACCATGGGTGCCGTGAAGGCCCATGACAAGGACGTGAACGCGATCGCGGTCTCGCCCAACGACCGCTTCATCGCCAGTGCCTCGCAGGACAAGCTCATCAAGGTCTGGCACGCGCAGGCTGGCAACGGCACCAGCGTGCTCACGCTGGCCGGTACGTGCCGCGGCCACAAGCGCGGCGTGTGGGCGGTCGAGTTCTCGCCAGTGGACCAGTGTCTGGCGTCAGCGAGTGGCGACAAGACCATCAAGGTCTGGTCCGCGAAGGACTTCACGTGTCTCAAGACCTTTGAGGGCCACACGGCGTCCGTGCTCAACGTGCAGTTTGCGTGCGCGGGTATGCAGCTCATGTCGGCCGGTGCGGACGGGCTCGTGAAGCTCTGGACGATCAAGAGTAACGAGTGCGAGGCCACGCTGGACAACCACATGGACAAGATCTGGGCGCTGGCGGTCGCGAAGGACAGCTCGGAGATGATCAGCGGCGGCGCGGACTCGACGATCAACCTCTGGCGCGACTTCACGGAGGAGGAGGAGCAGGGCCTGCAGCTGGAGAAGGAGACCAAGCTGCTCAAGGAGCAGCAGCTCTTCAACTGCCTGCGCAACGACAAGCTGCTCGAGGCCGTGCAGATCGCGTTCGAGCTGGGCCACCCGAACCGCCTGCTGCAGATCCTGCGAGACCTGCTCGAGGGACCTCGGCACAAGGACCAGCCCGTGCTCCCCGGCGGCGTGCCGATCGACCCGGACGTATTTGAACCTGAGGTGATCTTTGCGCAGGTGGTCACGAGCCTCGACGACGAGCAGCTCAAGACACTGCTTGACTGGGTGCGCGACTGGAACACGAACGCCAAGCACAGCGCGATCTGCCAGGTGCTGATCTCGTCGATGCTGCGCGAGCTGCCGCCTTCGAAGCTCAAGAAGCTCGAGAACATGGGCAAGACGCTCGAGGCGATCATCGCGTACAGCGAGCGCCATTTCCAGCGCATCGACCGCATGCTGCAGAAGTCGTACCTCGTGGACTTTAGCATCGTGTCGATGAAGAACTTGTTCCCAGTGGAGGAGCTGCTGGACGCCACGAAGACCTCGGACGAGAGCGAGGGCGATGACGAGAGCGATGCAGAGCAGGAACCAAAGGTGGTGGTAGAAGAAGAAGAAGTGGAGGAAGCGGTGTCTGCGGCCAAGTCCAAGAGACGAAAGGCCGCTCCTCCAGCGGCTGCTGCTGGTGCTGCTACTACTGCTGCGAAGGCTTCCAAGAAGAAGAAGCAGCGCGTGTAATTAGACTGAGAAGATTCATTTCCCACCCTCACCATCCACCCTTATATCTGGAAATTTATGATCACAAACTCTACATACGAAATTGGTTCATTTCACACCCTTTGCAGGTTTCTTCTGGCTCCGCTTGGAGCCTTCGGAATTTGAGGGTGCTGATGCTACTGTTGATGCTGTTGTTGTGTCAGTCTCTTGCTCTGCTGTCGCGCGTCCGTAGATCTTCATGGTCGTGAGGAAGAGCTCTTCGACGCCAGCGTCTCGACAGGCCGCTGCGAGCGCCGACATGCCGTTCTCCGGGAACTCCTGGAAGCCGCGGGGCAGCCGTCGCATTGCGTCGATCGTTGTCATTTCGCTGTCCCCGCCGTTGCTGCTTGCCCTCATCGTCTCGGTCTGCTCGCCGCGCACGACCATCTGCTTCCACTTGAGGTGCTGCAGTCTGCGCACGTACTCCTGTGCGTCTGCTTCGCGTCCCTCGACGAGCACGATGCCCGGCCAGCCGATCTTGCTGAGCCCGCCCAGCTGGAGCTCTAACGCCCACTCCTTCACCACGCGGCGCTTGTTCGGGTTGATGATGTGGTGGAAGTAGATCGCGCGTCGACCCAGTACCACCTCCATTTGAGCAAGTGGCTCAGGCACCGCTAGTGTTTCACCAGCCTCCGTCATCTGCAAGCCGTCCATGGCTTGGACCAGCTCCGTACTGTAGTAGGCTCCAGTTCCCTCATACTGCGCGTGTACTTCGGTGAGCACTTCGAGCATCTGCTGGTAGAGCTGAAGCACCACGACCTCGCCCTGCGCACCGGTTGCTAACAGCGTCAGCTGCGTGTGCAGCTCCTCAGTCTGCTGTCGCGATAGAAACGGACAGCGCACGGTGAACTCGACCGTGTCTCGCTCAGGATACCCAGGTGGGTACGAGATCTCGAGCGCCGGGATCTCCTTCCCAAAGCTGAGATCCTTTACTTTCGTTCACATTTCAGGCATACAAGAAGCGAGTCAGTCAGCACTCAATTGCACTCGGACGGCAATGAACGGATGCTCTGACTGATGTACTGAGTGAGGGTCTAGAATTATGCACACTTTAAAAAGAAGAGCTCTAGGGTGAAACGTGGGTGATTTGACATCACGTGTACCTTGTAGCGGATCGTGTACTGCAGACGCGTGTGTGGACGAGGGCCGTTGGAGCACACGTGCTGCTCGTATTGGTCTTTGAGCGCGTCGTCAAACTGGAGCTCCTCGCGCTCGGGGAACATGCTCAGCATGCACTCGAACTCCTCCCATTGCTGCTGCGCCATCGCCATCGCCACCGTCGTCTTCTATTGAGCTCTTGGCTCTAATAGCAATGGTTGCAATCAAGTTTTGATTTGCTAGGAAACAATGGGTGAGAATCAGATACTCAGATCTGAATCTGATGCTGGTGCTCGAATCGCCTCGCCAAGAGCTGCGCGATCTGCTCGAACGTGAGGCCCTTGGTCTCTGGAACCTGGTTGCATTCGTTGCATGCAAAGAGAGCTCTGGTAGGTTAGCGCACTCCATCCATACATCCTCTCTGGCGTACTGAGAGTGGTGGTACACGTACCTTCAAGAACACGAACGCCAGCGAGCAGCCTGTGAGCACCGCGTAGAGCAGGAACGTCCAGGTCGTGCCTAGAGTTTGGTTCACACACCATCATCATTCATCACGTGAGAACAATCCGTCCATCCATTGGCATTCATATCTACATATGACGCAAAGTTTACCGATGGTGTCAAAGAGGCTGAGCAGCGTCTGGTTTGAGAGCGCGCTGCCGAGCCAGAAGACGGCGAAGGTGAGCCCCATGCCGACCGAGCGGAACTCGTCGCCCAGGAGCTCCGCGCAGATGACCCACATGAGCGGCGCCCAGCTCAGGTTCCACGCGTAGATGAACAGGTACAGGTTCCAGATGCCCAGCGTCTCGTGGCTTGCAGTCGTCGTCTCGCCTTCCATGATCCAGAACAACACGCCGAACACCACGTACGACGCGAACATGAGGATCGAGCCCGTGAGCAGCAGCGGGCGTCGACCGACTCGGTCTACGATCGCGATCGCAGTGCACACGCCCGCGACTTTCGCGACCGCGACGCCGATCTCCTTGGCCAAGTGGGACGTCGTGGGGACGCCGCCGCCGCTCAGCTCGGTCAGGATGTAGCTAGAGTAGTAGAGCATGGCGTTGGCACCAGTGAGGTTGTGTCCAAAGGCGATGGACATACTCAGCAGCACGCGTCTACAAGCAGAGAATGGGATATGATTGTGGTGAGTGTTCACATGCCAAGCCTAGGTACCTAGAATGTTTACTAGTAGTACATTCACCTGCGCGTCGATGGGTCGCTTGCGATGAGCCTCACGGCTTTCCACATGCTGTAGTTGAACGTCTGCAAACGCACGTGCGAGAATGAGAAAGTGAGTGAGGTTAGTACACAACACAGTTTCCGAGCATTCAAAGGGAGGTCTTGTAATCACAAAGTCGTAGTACCTCTAACGAAAGCTGCGCTTTCACGTGAGGAGCCTGAGAGGCGTCAGCGTCGTGATCGTGGCGGTTGAACAGCCGTCGGAGCGCGGCATTCGCTTCCTGAGTCCGGTTTTGCTGTGGACAATAAATACAGCATCGAATCGTTGTCAGTATCTATCTTCTGGCTAGTATCTGATAATGGTTAGACCAAATGGGTACAGAGGAGCAAACAAAATGACGCACCGAAAGTAGCCATCGCGGAGACTCGGGGAGGAACGGCATACCGATCTACGAAGCAAACGCCAGAGTTACACACTAAGTCAGTTACCCACTCACTCAGTTAGCCATGTGAGCTTGCTCATCAATTGCGATAGGCGCGTACCAACTGGACGACAGGGGGAAGCAGCGTCACCGCGAGCATCTTGCGCCATCCGTTCTGCGTGAAAAAGGAACGGAGCATCCCCAACATCACATACCCCAGGTTAACATCCATAGATCTCACGTAGCTCCGCACTGGTCATCTGAGGACATTCGCATTCTCGCTCACCTCACTGTCCTGAAGCGTTCCGCTGATGATGACCGACACGAGGCACCCGACGCAGAGCATCACCTACAGGCAACCAGTCCGACAGGTTCACCAGATTAGCGTGACAAGCTATACGCAGGTTGATACCAAATCGACAATTGACAGGCAGAACTCACCTCGTTGGTGGTGACGACCGCGCCGCGCCGGTCGGGATGCGCGATCTCCGAGAGGTACACGGACACGCACGGGCCGCTGCTGCCGACTGCAAGACCTGCGAGGAAGCGGCCGAGCAGCATGGCCGCGTACGAGAACGCGAACGTCATGAGCAGCGAGCCCAGCAGGAAGAAAAGCGCGGTGACGACGATCGCGGGCTTGCGGCCGATCCTAATACGTATCATTAGGTAGAAAGGTACAGACAGATGCACGCATGAGCAAAACAGTGGCTGTATGGTATAGGAGAGCGAATCGCGAGACTTAACGAACCAATCCGCGCCGACGCCGCCCACGAGCGAACCAAACACTGCGCCGATCATCAAGACGCTCACGACGGACTGCGCGTATGGCGTCGTCAGCTCAAACTCCTGCAAAGCAGAGCAGAATCAGTACATAAGTGCCAACTAGTTATACGCACAGCTTTCCTAATAGCACATTCTAACGAGAGTCTTGAAGGATAGAGACACGTACGTACCGCCTGGATGAGTGGCAACGCGATGACCATGACGCAGAGGTCGTAACCAAAGAGGAAGCCCGAGATCGCGCTCAGCGCCGTGATGCAGAGCTGCGTGCCGCCCCACGCACTCAAGCTGCCGCCACTGCCGCCATGACCGCGATCGCCATGGCGCTTGCGTTTCGCTCCACCGCTATCTCCGACCACACTGATGTCGTAGCTGTTGTCGCCATCACCATCTCCTCCACTATCGCAGGTATCGCCGTTGTACTTGCTGACCGCGCGCAGCATCGCCAGCTGCTCGTCCGCATCGCTCGCGCGCCGCGGCGACATGTCTGCTCCTGTTGCCCCTGCTGCGTCGTGTTGCTCGCTGTCTGAAGCCGTCGAGAGCGTCGAGTCGCCGCCGTCGTCGCTGTCGATGGGGAAGACGGATGCTGCTGCTGCTGCTGTCGTGGCTCGTGGGGTGCTCGTTGCTGTTGCTGTTGCTGAGTCTGCTGTTGGCGTGTGGAGCTGCACAGGCGCGTAGTTTGTTGAAGCGGACGATGAGCGCATGGCTATGTAGAGGCTGCGCAGCCGTTGGTCTCTCTTTCGGGGGTCTGGTGATGGCGAAACGACAAGCAGCACGGTGCTGGGGGATTTGCGAAATGAGCAATACTGATGAGCCGATCGAGCGTCAAGGCGACTCATGGATTCATCCGCCTTGAGTGACTGATTGCCTTGGTTATTTTAAAAAGGGATTGGTTTACGAAGGTTTTTAAATGTTAGCTTTTTATATTTTACTAATGTAAAACAGGTAACATAAACCTGTGTAAAATACATTTCATCGATTGACACTCGTTACAAGAGGTCATTTCAATTCATCGAATTGATACGTGCTTACAGCCAAAATACTGTAGAATATGTTGTCAATTCGGTTACCCTATCCCTCAACAAAGAATTGAACCTGTCATGCTATTCGAAATGATCCGCCCCAAATTCTCTTGATTCATTATGAGAGGCTGTTAAATCGAAAATGGCGTCTTTCCTTCACCAACACATTTTCAGCCAATCAAGAAGAAATACTCGTCCAATTTTGACCAGTAGCATCTCGTTAAACGTCATTATCGTCGAGAACTGTTTTTTGAAATCCGAGTAAGCAAGGCAACACTGCAGTGATTCTATTGTTTGGTGGTGGCGATGGCGCTCGCAAACCTCTGCGCGGACGCGGGGCGTCGATGCAGCGGCATCCAGAGCGTCTGTGATCGCTTGCTCTTCGCCTTGCTCTGCTGGCTCGTCTTCTGCTTTCGTTGAACTACCGCCACGGACGCCATTGCTGCCGGACCACCACGTGTCTCATGCTCTTCCGATGCTGCTGTCGCTTTGCACTCTGCTTCTGGCTTGCTAATGCTGACTGTTTTGGTGGCGCCAGGTGCCGCGCTCTCATTGGCCTGCGCTGCCTTGGCGCGCGCGTGGGCCTGCAGAAGCTGCGCGATCGCGGTGTTGGATGCCTCTTTCGCCGTCATCACTGGCGCCGAATCAGCAAACGCGGCGCCTTGCTGCTTGAGCCTCTGCGCCTGCGCGATCGCTTCGAACGGGTGCTATTTATTACCATTCACCAAAGCCACAACACCATGCATCAGTATAGAAGCAGTCTCTAACATCCGCTAACAACCGTCAACACACTACATACACTACGCTACATACCTTGGATCGGTTCACGATGAACACGTAGGTGACGCAGAGGTCGGGGTCGAACACCTTGGCCTGCGGGTCCGTGGTGCGGTGGTTGTAGCCTGGGAACAGCCGGATGTTGAACTTGCGGCGCTCCTTGAGCACAAAGTCCGCGGCTTTCGCCTGCTCCTCGATGAGCCAGTTGGAGTACGGCGGCTTGGTCTTGAGCGTCACGTGCACCTCGCCGTTCTTAAAGAGGCGCGAGCGCGCACTTTCGAAAAAGTCGCGCAGCAGCGCGCGGTTGATGTGCACGCGCTGCTGGCCACTGTGCGGGAAGTTGAACAGGATGTACTTGAAGAAGCTGGGCACGTACGTGCCGTCCTTGAGCTTGAGCGGCAGCTCGTCCAGCTTGGTCGCGTCCACGTCGTGCAGCACGCGGCCCTTGGCCGAGCGAATGTCGTTGATGCACTGGTGCGCGTTCGCGTACTTGCTGCGCACGGTCGCGTCCGAGTCGAAGGACGTCGCGAGCAGCCCGTCGCCCGTGCCGCGGTGCTTCACGAGCCCCTTGGAGAACGTAAAGTCTGCCGTCCGATCAATACATACGCACATACACGTCAGCCATCCAGAGATTCATAGGCAAGTACAGATAAGCAAGTAAGCAAGCGTCGTGTCTGTCAGTTACTACTACAGTACCTCCATCGCCGAGCACGAGGATCAGGTCGGTCGCCGTGTAGAGCTTGACGGGCTCCGCGGACTCTGCAGTGCGCGCGCGTTTGTTCTTCGCGTCTTTGGCCGCCACTTTCGCTTTGCCGGGCGCACCGCGCGAGCCCTTGCCGCCGCCCTTGCCGTGCAGCTTGCGCTTCGGTGCCATGCTCACTCACGGTCAGCTCTGTTGTCGAAGTCTATTTGACAGCTCTTCAGGCGTGCCAATCAAATGGCTTTTTGACTTTTGCTTTCAGCATTCACGAACAATACTGAGCCAAAAAACAGGCATTTGTTGACTTGGTTTTCGTATGCTCAATTTAGTAATAAAGCGATGTCAGTTTATTTCACTCATCCGGTATCGGATAAGAGGCGTCATGCAACGGACAACTGAAAATGCGTTGCTCTTGCGAGCAACAATTTTCATGTTCGAATTCGCCCAACGCACTCTGGGTTTTTTTGTTTTGCTCGTCTCTGCTAATACATGGATCGTCCTTCATGCTGTCTGTTTGTTGTCCATACTTCATACTTACACTCTCTTGCCACCCACTATTGCTCTCTCTTTCGCTCTCACTCTTCTATGTGAACCAGACCGCCTTGACGTCGTCCTGGCCAAACATCTTCTTGCACGTCGGGCACTTGCGATTCCGGGACTTGAGGTTGTTGTCCACGCAGTCGCGGCAAAACATGTGGAAGCACTTGCCAATGAGCACATTCTTGCGCTGGTCCTGGCACACCGAGCAGTTCACGAGCTTCTGCAGCTCCTTGAGCTCAAAGCGCTCGAGGTCGTTCAGCTCCCCGGTCGCCGGTGTCGATTTCGCTGCCTGCAGCTGTTTCTCGTAGCGCTCCTCTTTCTTCTTGTAGACCTCGCACTTCTCGCACGGTTTCTTCTGCTCCTGCAGCGCTTGCTGCTTGCGCTGGGATGTCTCGGCGATCGACGTGGTGTAAATCTGCTTCGCAACCTCGGCTTCGCGCACGATCTTGCGCTTCTCCGAATCTGCCGCGTCCTTCTCGCTCTCGAGGTTCTTCACGTACTCCTTCAGCGCCTCCAGCTCCTTCTCCTTTGCATGGAGCGATTCCTAATATTGTCACGAGACCCATCATTAACAAGCATCACAAGGTTAGTTTTTTGCAACAGCCCACATAACTGTAGATCATACATATCGCGTCATCATCGTACCTTGACCGACTCGATGAACACCTTCTGCTGCTTGTGCACAGTCCCCAGTGACGACACCTGTAGTCGCGCTGCTGCGAGCTCTTCAAAGCAGTGCGCTTTCGCCTGCTCCTCCTTCGACAGCTGAGTGTGCAGCTTCTTGTTTGAATTCCGCTTCTCCTCCACTTGCTGAACGAGCTTCTTCCGTCCCTGGCGCATGTTCTCCATCTCTTTCGAGATCGTGTCAATCTCCGATATTAACGCATCGTTCTCTTCTCGAGACGCCGCTTCTGTGGATTGCAGCGATTCGATCTCGAGTCGCAGGTTCTCGATTGCTGTCTTGGTCACAGAGTGCTCTCGTAGCTCCTGCTCGTACTTGGCTTCCAGTTCAGACTGGCATTTGACGAGAGCTGCTACTTTGTCGTCGCTGCTTTCACAACAAAAAGTGCGCAAAATCTGGTTTAGACATAGCTTCTCGTGTTTGACCAGCCACAGCACTAGATAAAGAGCTAACCACCCACCTATTTGACTGCTTCAACGCCTCATACGACTCCTGTAGCTCTTTCTTGGATTTTTCAAGCAGCTCAACCTGTTTGCAACAAATTTGGAGGCGTTATAAGACCATCAGCAAAATCACTACTTTGTCCACCAAAAGACGTTCGTTCCTTCACATTGTCATGAGCCAAACTCATTCGCACCTTTTCAGTGAGCGTAAAGATCTCTTGACACTCCGCTACTCTTGCAGACTGGTCGTTCTTCTGGCGTTCTCGTTCAAGCTGGGTCTTCAGCGTCACGTTCTCGCTCTTTAGCACTTCATGAAGCGACTTCAACTCGTGTAACTTCAAGACAGAGAAGAAGAATAAAATAGCACACCATGTGTCAGCAAAACGGACAAGATCAATAAAACATGCACCACAAATTACAGTATCCAAAACAAACCTGATCTCGGAAAGCTGCGGCATTCGACAACTTCTCTCGGAACGCGACGTTTTTCAAATTCAGCTCGTCCATTTGCGTCTTCACTTTCGTCATGTCCGCCTGGATGCGTGCGATTTTCTTTTTCCACTTCTCGTTCACATGGGTTTCGATATCCTGCCATTTTCCCCACACAGCGACAAAAAACAGTGCACCGCATAGACGAATTAGATCACAGTTCACAGGTGTAGCACACGCGTGGCTTGAACGTTAGGTGGGTAGTTGGACGAACCTTGGCTTTGTGCTGAATCTTGGTGAATTCGTCGTGAATGTGCTTCTTCTCCTCGCGCAGATGCTCCAATTTGTCTTCGCAATCCTGCTTCAGCACGGCTTCCTCTTTCTTCCACTGCAGGCAAAAATATGAAATCACAATTTTGTCAGCCAGCGGCACATTAAAAACAAAGGACCACACAACACGTGGCGACTGCCTAAGTAGTACATACCGCTGTCTCCATGGCTTTGAGCTTCGCGACCTCTTTCTTCAAATCCGCAGTGATCGCGCGCTCCAGGTACAGCTTTTTGGTCAGAATGGTCTGGTTCTCTTGCAGGATCGCCACCACTTTCTCTTTCTGCGCAAGCTCTTCCGGTGTAATGATAGCAGCAGCTTCCTGTGGTTTGCCTTCTGCGTCTACCGGCTGTTCTGTTTTCACTTGCTCTCCGTTTGCATTTGCAGCAGCTGAAGCCTGGGTCTGCTGCTGCTGCTCCTCTGGGTCCACGAGCGAGCCATTGCGCTCGATGAATTTGCTTAGCCGATCAAAGTCTCGACACGCGCGATGCCGCTCGACCTCTTTCATCTGCACGTCCTTCTCTAATTCCTGAATGCGCGCTTGGTACTAAAAAATACACAATAGGTACACGCAGGGAAAGAGGAAATGGTTAGAAATGCCATCGATACATACACACAATAGCAGACATAATAAATGAAAAAAAAACATACCGTCTGCACTTGGTCTTTCAGCGCCAGCGCCTGCGCGACGGCGGCGCGTTTCTCCTGCACGATCTTCTTGAACTCGATGCTCGCCGCTTCCGGCTGCTTGGTCGCCAGTGCGCTTAGAATGTCTTTCAACAGCGCTTTTGTGTCCTCGTTCTTGCTCATGAGCTGCTCGTGCAGCTGCTTCTCCATATCTTTGAGATCTTCTTTTGCGACAAATTCGACTGCGCTGTTGCCGTCCTCGTCCTTATCTTCGCTGCGACCATTCGCTGCTGCTGTGTTCGCCTGCTCCTCCGCGGCTTCCTCCTCCTGCTGCTCGGCGTCGCCCTTGCTAATCGCGAGGAACCACTCTGGTAGAAACAATTGCAGGTCTGCTGGCTGGGTCCGCAGTAATCCAAAGCACTCAACCGCATCCAGCACGTCACGCCACTCGTCGTCGTCGTCACCATCATTATTTGAAGAGCTACGCTTATCTGCGTTCAGCGCGCGGAGCGCAGAAGCCAGATCGTCGTGGAGCTGCAGCCACTGCCGCCGCACGCACCGGAACGACGTGTCGGCGACCGCTCTGCTCCGGTAGAGCGCTTCGCACTTGGTCGCTAAATACGCGATCCGGCGGTTCTTCTCGCGCAGATCCAGCTCCAGCGCGCGGTTCTTCTCCTTCACCGCCTCCATCGTATTCGGGTTCGCCTGTGAATGGGTGAGTGCATTCGTACACATACAATACCATTAGTATTGCATAACACCATCGTATCCATGAACAAAAACAATCGAACGCACCTCAGGCGGCGCGTCGCTCTCCATCTTCATCTTCTTGAGCAGCGCCGTTGAGCTCTCTGCGACCGACTGCTTGCGCTTGCCGCTGTGGACGCCGTTCTCGCGGCTCTGCGTGTCCGCCATCGCTTTCGTTCTCGATACGGTCGTACGGTAGTAGCGGCGCTTGAGGGAGAAAGAGAGAGGTCGCGCTTCTTCTCTTGCTGCTTGCTGGAGCTGCCGCTTCTCGCTTTTGCCTTTTTGCAGCTTTCTTTTCCAGTCCTCTTCTTTTCCAACACACAGCCCCCTCTTGATATTGCTGTACAGTGGCGGATCGTAATAGTGGTCCATTGATCTTACTGTACAGTGGCTACTTCAACAGTGGACTCTTGCAGCAGGAACTACAGTGACTCGCTATATTAGTGGCTCCTTTGACCTGTTTTTAGGGACTTTTGTACAGTGTACCTTATATTGTATCCGACAATATCATTAGAAATACCTTTGAATTGCATACCCTTGAGCTACAGATTGCCTTATATTGTATCCGACTGCCGAATCCTTGATTCGTGTCATCATCACTCTTGTGAAGTTCTCCGCTCACTCCAGCCCTCTATTGAAACTCGCAGCACTGATGCACTTGCGCAGTGCCGAGTGGTTTCTTCAAGAGCGCTGGCGGCTTTCAGAAAAAGCGAGAGCGATTGTTTTGCGTGTTTTTGAGATCTTCATGACCCTTTGCGCTGCATCTGTGCTGAATGTTTCATCTGGGGCCACCTCGGTCTTTCCGTTTTCAGCAACTTCAGGACGCCTGTATGTATATTTTTTTGAAATCGCGCTACCAAATTCGCTGGTCGTCGGCAAGGAACAGGTTCAAATGGTTCTGAAGCAGGCGACTGACCCTTTTTGAAAGTGAAACCGCACCATAGATCTTGGATCAAAAGCGGACAGTCAGGACAGCAACCCCGCCTCCCAACTGAGTGGTGATACTGTACTGTATGAACTGACCTCCTGACGCACAAAGCACCGCCATCTTTTCCCCCTTGAAATGGATCGACGCCACTATCAAGAGGTAAGGCAGCTCGGTGTGCAAGTTGAAGCTGCATGACTGCGTACGAGCCCCAGATTTTGAAACGCTTCTGCGCTTGCGAGCAGCGTGCGGACCGACTTCTTGCTGCACACACACACTGAGTCAATTGATCAGTTCTCCTCCACTCATATCCATTTTCGCTTTGAATCAGTTGTCGCGTGTTCAAGTTACGACGACCAAGCCCCCCGAGTCAATCAACCATGAAGAGCACGAACCACGCCTTCATCGCTGCTTGCATGGTTCTTGTCGCACTCGCTCTCTTGCTGAAGTTCGCGTGTGCCCATGAAGCAGCCCGCGTAGGAGAGCACCTCCACACCAACTCGCTCCACGTCAGCGACCTGCAGCTTGAGACTACTGAGGCCGAAGCAGCTCCTGACGTGCACCACCGCGCAAGCCACGCGCATCTTGCGAGGGAGGAGTTCAAGACTACCGGCGTGTCAGTGAGAAACTGCAAACCCGCCAACAAGGAGCCGTGACAGCTCGACATCCGGTTCGCGTGCGTGTTTGCGAACCCAGCGGGCGGCTTTGACTACTTCTACATGCTCCGGAATGAGCTGTTCCTGCGCAACTGCTTCTGTTCAAGCGACGGCTCGAGTGGGTTTAACATCGTCTTTGAAGACACGATGCTCGGTGGAGCGCTAACCTCACCAGACGCAGAGGGTGTCCAGTGCTACTCGCGAGCGAATGGGAGTGGTGCCTGGACCAAGTACGGTCACAAGAGCGAGTTCGCGTACGCGTTCGGTCAGTTCTTATTCAAAGCCGAGTGCAAGACGTAGAGGCGCCGAGGGCTCGTTCATGAATGGGAATTTTCCTTTGCAGATTGTTGGTTATGGCGCATCATTCTCCAGTAGCACTGCATCCTAAATTCATATAAACACGGTCGTCGATAACAGTACAATTGCAATGAATACCCTGATGATTTATAGAATATCTGTTGACGTTGTCGACTGAGATTGAGATTAGTTTTTTGGGCTGTAGAACGTCCATCGGGCCAACTTTTCTACCAATATGTACTGGCGGGAGTCTTAAGTACGAGCGTTCACACGCGGTCAGGGGTTCAGTATCGACAGGAGGCCTCATACGAGAGGACCACGGATAATCAGACCACTTGAACGATATATCACTCTTCAAGCTGAGATCTTTCTTCTATACGATCTAATTTCTGTGTTTTAATCGCCTCCACTCTTGAAGAAACACGTACTGCGACGGTATTCATGTTGGGCAGTCGATGACCACCCTACGCCGCTCTCAGTTTCACATTCTCACACTTGCAGTAAGCCACGCACGGCGCCAGTCCACAGCTCTTCCTCCAGCCTATCAAATCCAACTCGCTGCCCAACGCGACCATGAAGACCGCAGCCATTTCCACCTGCATGGGTCTCGCGTTCTTAACTGCCAGTGTCCAAGCGACTACTAGCATTGAACAACCAAGCGGGAGACTGCATTTACGGGCAAACACTGCATCTGATGCTGTAGCTATGGGCGAACACAGCGCGGATTCGATCATGCACTTCGATGGAGAAGGCGCGCAGGGCGGCACCGTCAAGGTGGATGCGACCACGAAGGCCAACCACCCACTGGAAGACTGCAAAAAGGCTCGGAACGAATCGTGGGTCAACAACATCTCGTTGGCCTGCGTGTACAGGCACGGCTCGAGCGGCTATGACTTCTTCTACAAGCTGAAAAGCGGCGCGATTATGCTCAACTGCAACTGCGAGAGCGACGACGCGGCGGGAATGCGGAAGCTCTTCGTGAGCACTGCGGTGCTGATGTCTGAAGACGTGAAGGGAGCCAAGTGCTACTCGATTGAGTACAGGCACAGCGAGTTCGAGAACGAGTTCGACTACGTCAACTCCCAGTTCAAGAGTATGATTAATCAGTGCTTGCAAAGTAGTTGATGGAAGCACCAGCTCTATCGTATTATTACATTGAAAAGCGGTGCATTTTTCGTTTTGGACTGAGTTGGTCAGTGCAGCGTCCCGACGACGGCTTTCCGAATAAGGTTGAGCAATATGCTTTTTTTCTTTTCTTTCTCCGAGTGTCGTGAATATTCGCTCTCCCCCCTTCGCAAAAAGCGACAGATTTAAACTCGAGAGCTCCACGTGGAGTTTTTTTGTGTGTGGAGCTGTGCGAACTCTTGTACCATTCTTCAGCAGTACGATTTCAGTTATGTCGAGATGGCAACAAAACCAACTAGCGATGATATTAAAGCAGTAAACAGACGAGCATAGGTCAATGATTGGACTGGATGCCGCTCCTTGATGGACGTCCGCTGTCGCTATTCCAAGGCAGCATGAGTGCGTGCGGGTGGTATGAGAAGTTATGATCATTGCCCTATCTATAAATTATTTATTTCTATTATTTTATTTAATCCTTACTTATTGTTATTACTATTCCAGTATTTAGTCATTTAAACTCGATGCTCCGTCATGGTGTCCATTCATTTTTCAATAGGCTCGATGCATTCATTCACACTTTGCTTTCCCATGTGACAGACAAGCACCAAGCCATCTCCGTCACAGACGTCTTCTGATTCGCGCTCGAACAGCAACAACGAATCGCATCCCACGGCGTCAATTAAAAATTGAATGCTGAATTGTTTTTAAAATGCTGGGTAGCGAATGCACTGCTGAAGAATGATGCAGCGGACGAAAGAAAGTCAAAAGCAAAAGTGGGAGTCCTGCTGGCTGAGCTCGACTACAGTACTAAATACTACTCGCACTCGGGGCGTTCCTCAAACGGCTCGAACGCGTACGCGAAGTCGCTCTTCATGTCCGGGAGGATCCACGTGCGCTTCAGTCCTTTGATGTAGCACCAGGTGTTCTTCTTGCTCGTTGACGTCAGCGCGTTCTCTTTGAAGACGCCGCGGAAGCCACTCGCGCCGTCGTTGTTGCAGAAGCAGTTGCGGAAGCGCGATCCGTCGCTGAGCTTGTAGAAGTAGGTAAAGCCGCTGGTCGGGTTGAGGAACACGCACGCAGACTTGACGGTAGCGATCCACGGCTCTTTGTCAGCAGGTATGCAGTTCTTCAGTTGCACAGGTGCTGCTCTGAGCATCTCCGAGTTGTCGACTGGAGAGTGGACGACCGGCGCGTCACCTGCATCGGAGCGAAACTCGTGCGACGTGTCGTTGCTTTCGCGCGAGTCGTTCTGAAGCAGCTCTGCAGCGTTGGCTTGGTCAGCAGCATCGACCGTCGCGCGCGTAGAGCTGAGTGCTGCTACCATCATGAACAACGAGAGGGCGATTCGACTGGTACGCTTCATCCTCGCTTGGGTCTTGAACTCGGGACTGCGGGTTTGCTTTGCTGCTTCTACTCGACGGCCAAAACGAAAGTGAGGGTGTGCGTTCCAGAGACTTGGGTGAATCCAGCACCAATGCATGAGGTTTGGCCCCCTGTCCCACATTTCGTGTTGGGAAATGGGTTCAATCTGGGGGCTCATCAACCACCAGGCACTTGCAACGCATGTGTTCATCTTGCACCTGCTTGTTCAGAACTTAAGTGCGCTGAGCGATGCCGCATCATGTCGTCTGTTACATGTACGTCAGTCACCACTATCCCAGTTGAAGTGAAACGGTAGTGAGACCACTGGCTGTGGCACCTGACCTGTGGTCAATAAATAATCTTCAGTTTGCTGTTTCACTTCAACTGGTTGAACCTGCAACTAACGATAGTGGTGACTGCGCATTCAATCGGTATAATTGTACACACGCATTGGACGGTTTTATCTTTCAAAGTGTCCTCTAGAGACATGACAATGTGCGTATTATGGATATCAGAATGTCCACCTCTCAAGTCCCACCCCAGAAGGCAGGACGCGACTGTCACTCTTTCTAACACACGGCTCTTTGCGTGAGCCCCCCACTTACCTACTGTAACCACCAGTAGTCGACGCGGATGTGCAGTGCGTCAAGAAGGAGGTGGATGGCTACAGTTTCTGCCTGAAGCTCGCGGGCGGTTCTTGCTCTTTGTGACGGCTCTACTGCTGAAGCATGCTGCTGCTGGCGCAGAGCAACCGGGAACACGTAGAAATAAGCGAAAGAGCTAATCTACTACATAGCATCCAACCTCGCATCTTCCAGTCGTTTCCATGCGATGGCGGCAGGACCTCACTGGCATGATGAACGTCGTTTGAGCTCTATAGTATCGCTCACGACGTGGGTGCACTTTTGACTCAACACTTGAACTTTATTCTGATTGCAGATTTTGATTGTGACTTTTCACGACAAGCCACATGCTCTTTCAATCCAATGATCTGATTTCAAACTTGTATAGTTTAATATACTTTATGAATTCAAACCACGAAAATAGCGCCACTCACATCTTTGCCCATTTGCTAAACCACTATCGAACAATAGTTGTATATTAGAATACTATACTTGGCGATGATAAACTCCCATTGATCTGATACTTTTGTCATGATTAAGATGCCCTCCCACCAGCTTGGGTTCTCATTCTCCAACTCGCCTTCAAAGCCTCAAGCGCGAAGCCTTGAAGCCTTGATCCACCTGCAGTTCATCATCATGAAGGTCACCGCTGCTGCCATTTGCGCTCTCGTCGCTCTCACAATCAACGCCAGCGTCTCCAGCGCCTCTCAAGAGGCGAGCGTGCACCTCCAAGTTCGACCATCTAAGGTCGCCGCTGTCGAGGCTTACGCTGAGGACTCGGTGAACTCGGAGGACAGCGCGGACTTTCTCTATGGAGCTGCAGCTGCCGATGCTGAACAGGAAGACTCGGTGTCGGAAAGCGAACACAACGACGACGACGACGACGATGACGAAGCTGCTGCTGCTCTTCCTAAGGCGAAGCATTTCAAGACCTCCTAACGTACCAAGACGAACGTCACGACGGTTTACGATTTCAAGGTCTGCGTCGATACCGAGGCATCGCCGTGGACAACGCAGATCGAGTACACCTGCGTGGTCGACGACGCCTACGATGCTCACGATTTCTACTACCGGCTTGACAACGGCACGTACCTCTGCAACTACTTTTGCGAGAGCGCCGACAGAGCTGGCATGGACCGCGTGCTCCAGCACTCGATGCACGGCCAAATACTCACGTCGAAAGAGCGCGCGGACGCGACGTGCTACTCGAAGTACCACGCCAAGTTCTCGCTCAATGCGACCAAGTTCGCGAGCGAGTTCGACTACGTGTTGTCCCTGTTTGAGAAGATCGCCCATAGCCCCCGCTGTATAACGGTTAATCAGTAAGGGTCCCGTTTTGCTTTCTTTGTCGTTAATAAACTAATTCAAAGTTGCAGCCATGTCAAGTAGCGAGCGATATGGCACAACCCTTGGTTCTACTCTGCACACAGTACGATATACTTACCTTACTATATGTATCCGCATCAACAGAATACTACAGTTGTATGTATGTATGCATGGGATTGCGGCTGTTCCCCGTTCGAGCGTCTGCATGTGAAGGGGATTGATAAAATCGCATCCAGAGCCATGGATTTAGTTAGCTATTATGCTGTTGAGCAGCTGTCAAAATCGAGCTGGCTGAAGGTAAAGAGGGACCAAATTCGCCAGAGGCTTTGGCGAATCCACACGCGAGCCTGATCTTCGATTTCCTCAACCCAGTGCAAGGTGAGAGGTGTGTGGCTCTGCAGAATAGTACGCATCTGCTCCTGATGATCCACGTGTGTCCAGGTTCGCTGTGTTGACTGGGCTGGCTACTCGAGAGTAGTGTTGGTGAAATGTTCAAAGCCGCAATTACAGGTTCGAGAGAACCCTGCTCCGTTACTACTGCAGGGTTCTCTCGAACCTGTAAATAAGGCTTTAGACAGTTTTCGATGCGCATACGACACTTGTAATTGTCATTATTGGGGAGGATGCTGGCCATTCATTCATTCACCTAATAAATAGATCATCTCTGACAAACTTTACTCCCAGCAGTCCTGGTTTAAGGATCTGTACATGTAGTACACAAAGCCTCCATACATTCCGGCTGTCCATTTTATCAGGAGCAACTTCGTGTTCCGACCTGGGTTGTGGTTTTCAATATCTGAATGAACCTGTCTGTCTCCCTTCAATAGTCCCCGCCAAGGGGAGAACAAAATTTCAACCTCTTTCCCTTTCGACGCTTCTTTCCCTCTTGAAAGCAAAGCACTTCCTCAGTACACTCTGGTGTACACGCGCCAGCAACCCACTTCACTGAGCTGGATTCAAGGGCCAACCGCCTAAATCATTTAACAAAACCTGATTTCACATATGCTTGAATGTGGCCAGAAAGCAAGACGAGGTCTTGTGGCACTGTGCTACCACCCAAGGCTTCCTGTGACTGTTCTCGATTCTCACCACTCTTCAATTCTCTTCAATTTGCTTTCAGATCCTCAAGCCTCAAGCCTCAAGCCCCGATCCAAGTCTGAGATAGTCCGACAGCCATGGAGATCATCGCTACCGCCATTTGCGTTCTCACCGCTCTGGCGATCAACGCCACTCTCTCCAGCGCCTTTGAGCAGCAAGCTCCTGCCATTCACTTGCACTTGCGCGTCAACTTGGAGCATGTCGGACGCGTCGCACGTCGTGCTGAACTCCAAGCTGAGGACGCCACGACTCGAGTGCCTGAAGACGTTGACGGTATCACTGATGAACAAGGAGTGGATGCCGAGCTGGACGCGACCAGGCACCAGGAAACCTGGCCGAGGGCCACCGGAGGAGAAGGAGTAGGTGATGATGCGGAGCTGGACTCGGCGCAGTGGCCGGGCGATGAATGACTCAACCCAAGGTTGGAAGATTCTTCTGGTGGACGAGTTCCGTCGCAAGTATGGTAATTGCAGTAGCCAGGTGTTGCTGCGTTTGTTGTGTTGGCCGTGCTGCTGCATAAAGACATGGCTCTGGAAAACACGAACACTTCCAAACCACTCGTCGTGTGTCTTCTCTCTTTTGTAGTACGCGTTTGCTGCTACTGTCTTGCTACAGGCGGCGCTCGCGTTGGTGCTTCTCACCGACAAAAAGGTATGCATACCACGAGCACATGAAGCAAAAAGTTCTTACTATATTAATGAGGCTGGTTCAACCCCTGAGACCAGAGAGGGGCGCCTATGCGTTCACGAGCTCCTTGATGCTCTCGATGCTCATCGCGACCGCGCTCACGAGCACGACAATCGCCATGGAAAACACGATCAGCGACGGGCACTTGTACCGTTGGACGATCCGCAGCAGGCACACGTGGCCGATGAACGTCATGACGAAGCCGATGGGGAGCATCACGGCCGCGTAACCAAAGTTGAGCGAGCCTAGCAGTGTGTAGTTGAACGAAGACACTACAACAACAGAGTGACAAGATTAAAATAGCCAGTCAGTCAGTCAGTCACGTTCGAGACCCAGCTTTACTAGACAGCATGTACGTACTTGCGCTGGAGAAGAGTACGGTGGTCGCCGTCATCGCCGACGCCGCCGACGGGTCGATACCGATCTCGAGCATCAGCGGCGCATTGATGATGCCGCCGCCAATGCCAAACATGCCCGAGACCATGCCCGCGGCGATCGAAAGCAGCGGGAAGTACCGGATCGAGTGCGGCGTCCACTGGATCTCACCCTGCGACAGCAAGTAGTACGGGTTCTGCTGCCTGCGGAACGTCTCGAGCACGTTGCGCATCGCGTAGTTGGAAAACACAAACAGGAAGATCGTCGGCAGGAACGCGATGAAGAAGAAGAAGAACGACGACTGCGGCACCACGAGCTGCAGCAGACTGAGAAACACAAAGCCCAGGAAGAGCGCCGCGAGCGCGCCGAGTTTGCGCCACGGGATGTCCACCTTTGGTGGACCCTGAGCTGTTGCTGCTGCAGGTTGTCGCCAGGAGCTAGACACTGGACCTCCACCCGTTGTGTAGCCATTGCTACCACCGGTCGTGTAGCCCGCAGGGGCGCTGTTGTAGCTGTTCGCGACGCCCACGAGCGTGACGCGTTCCGAGCTGATGTTGTGCGGGAACCACCACTCCAGTCGTCCCGCTGTGAGCGCCTTTTGCAACGTGCGGATGCCCGTCACCGTGAGCACTACCACGAGCAAAATGCAGAGTAGCCACGTCGGCGCAATGCTGTTGATCAGCGTGCCAAAGCTCGCCCCCACTACACGCACAGATATACGCCATGACAACCACGTTAACAACACCCATTCAAAAAAGCTTGTAGAGAGAGACCGTCATCACAACGTACTCAGTAGCATGGGCTGCATCATGAGGATAAAGTCCCAGTCGATCAGCGGCTTGCTCGAGTTCTTGCGCGTCCTACGCACGTTGATCAGCAGATTCGCGACGGCGCCGCCGACGATCGTGATGCTTGAGAGCGGAATCGCCACTTTCGCATCGAGCTTCATGATCAAAATGTAGATCGGGTCCAAGATGCCGCCGCCGCCCGTGCCGCCACCAGCTGCGACGAAAATCGCGAGCCCCGCGAGCGCCATGCCGAGTGCCTCGTGGCGCGCAAACGCGACGGCATTCGCGGTAAAGTCTTCTTCTGGCGGAGCGATCTCTTGCAGAGGAGGATCAGATGCAATCAACTTGAGCAGCGCGTCGTGATCGTCGTCGTCAGGATCAGGCGCATGCAGCTGGTCGATGCTGATGCTGCTGGTGTTGGAGCTGCGCAGCGACGTTGTCGGCTCAGCACGCGCTGACATGACGCTGACCCCCACCGTCATACTGAGCAGTAGCAGCAGCAGCCCTGTCCTTCGCGTGCGCCGTGGCGTCATGTTCGTTTGCGGCAGGAGTGTCTTTTGGGCAATGGCGCAATGGCTCTAGGGAGCTACAGACACTACAGTCGTGGGTGGAGAGCTCCGAGTCTGCTTGCCACACTGTTGCTAGCAGTCCGGCAGCGCAGGATGACGAATGGAAAGACGGAAGGTGACGGAGCGACCGATCGGCGTGGGCGGAAGGAAGAGGTGGAAGATCTCACGCAATCCAACAACAGCATCAGAGCGACGGGAGTGAATGTACTGTATGCGACAGCAAATTTGAACCGTTTCCGGATGTGCGCTGGCCGTTGGATGGAGAAATGGCCAATCACGACGCGCGAATGCGACACATCACATCACCTGCACCAACAGGCACAAAAAACTTCAACGAGGGACTGACTTGTATCTCTGATAACAGGTACATGTGCTTGTAGAGGTTGTATCACTTGAAATAATTTGTTTTTGTCTTACTTACAAATCGACTAAACAGGCTTTTGCTTTAATATAAAGGGATACAAATTTGCGATTTGTAGACGCAAAAGAATCTTAATGGGAAAACGCCACAAACGATAAATTTGCTTGTTGGGAAGATTTTCCTTTTTGTTGTCAACCCTGCATGCCACAGATCTGCTCATTTTCTGAATCGCGTTGGTGGATATGCCAATACCAATAGCCTCCAACGTGACTTATCCACGCCACGCCACGCTTGTTGACTGACAACCTACAAACGCGAGATAGCGTTCGCTCGATCGATGCTCCCCGACAATTCGGAATGTGGAAGTTGGGGTGCGACCAACACAAGATCTGCGACCTTGGGCAGCTCAGGAACGTCCGCACCAGAGAGCCATCGGGACAACGCCTGCACCTACAGGACATTTTTGGGAATTCAGTACATATCGACACCAATCGAGTTGAACACGCAGATTGCACCAAGGGTACTGTACCACTTTGCGTGTTGAGAGGTCCAGCAGACCGAACTGTACTCGAGTGTAGCCATGTTCTCGCACATGGCTGCGTTTCCAGGACAGCAGGCTCCATACCAAGCAATGCCAGCTACTGCGTGTGGGTGGGGTTTGCCCTATACCATGCCGCTCTTTGTCTACGTACTTGGTTTTCCAACGTAGACAATCCTAGTAACTTTGATGATCGTATCGGACCCCACGCACTACTGACTCGGGATGTCGACGCACCCGAAAGTCCTACAGTGGCGGGCGGTGCTTTCTTTGCTGAACCTCAAGACATTTTCCAACCCCGCCTTCTAGCTTCCAATCTACGACACACCGTCGCGAAGCGCGTGGTTGTGCCAGTTTGCTCTTGTGTTCTTCGCAACGGGGACTGCTAATGACCTGTCGATTAGAGTATCCGCTGATGGAACAGTTTGTATTCGAGAGCCAAGGCGATCTTGAAACCGCCAGGAAACGATACAGGTTGCAGCCATCAATACTTACTTTCGACAGGTAAATATAAATACCATTATCACTTTCTAATTGTAATAAATTCGCCTCTGATATTAACAGTACCGTCATTCCGCAACTCGTCAAGTTGGTCATGTCTCACACGCACAGAAAACGTGTTCAGCCATCAGAGTGTTGGTCATCCATCCCAGCAGCTCCAACGACAAGAAAGATGCCACACAAAAGAGAAAGAAGCCACGAGACAGAAAGAGAGAAGAACCGAATGGCTAGCGCCCCCGACCGCTTCGTGCGCCTGCCGCTCACTCGCCACCCGCGCCGCTTCCAGCGAGAGCAGCGCCACCACTCTGGTGAAATGGCGGACGACGGCGTCTACCTCGTGCCCACAGACGACGCGCCGTGCACCGTGGACACGGTGCGCCTGCTTACCGACGAAGAAGAGCACGGCCAGCTCCAGCACGTGACGCTCCCGCAGATCCTGTACACTGCGTCCGTGCTCGTGAAGCAGCGCAACTGTCCCGTGGACGTCGTGAATTGCATCCTTGAGTTCGCAGGCATGTTCCTATCGTTCCATCAAGAGACCGAGGAGCGCGTCTACGGTCGAGACAACATGAATGACGAGTACTTGCGCTTGGACTTACCGTCGCGTGATGAGTTGGAGCTCTCCGAGGGGATCTCAGTATCGAAATGCGTCTTTCTTGCAGTCGAGTGCGTGTCGAAGGACCAGGGCTGGGCGAGTTTCCAGCATGAGCTCAATGGCACGTACTTTGGCTCGTGCACGTGGCTCGAAGTCGCGGTTGAGAAGCCGGCGGCTGCGATTGCTGCGACAACAGAGGCGCGAGAGCTTGGCACTACAACTCAGACGGCGAATAATACAACCGAAGGCGATGGCCACGAGGATCCAGATCGCACCTTGGCCGTACCCGATGATGACGCAGCTGGACCAAGCAAGGTGGAGGTCGCTCGTGTGCCCGCGCTCTACAATGTTCGCGCGCACCGCAACTTCCGCCACCACCTCAAGTGCTTCCAGGACCCGAAGGGCTTGATCCAACACATTGAGCTGGGCGACTCGGTGCGCCTCATGCTGCGTTCAGAGTACCCTGGCTGGTCGAACTCGGCCAAGTTCGGCAAAATGAGCGCGTTCTTCGCGCTGGAGTTTGACGAAGAGTTCTCGTTCGCAGACGTTCCGTTCCCTGCGTCCACTGGTGACCAGCAGCATGGAGGATCAGCTGGCAGTGACGACCGCTTCACATGCAGTCTGCAGTGAGCAGCGAAAACCGACTGTTCATGTGGCTTTGGTTTCTTTTTCCGACAACTTCGTATATTATCCATATGAATATTGAGATCTTGTTGAGTCCAATCTCAATTTTCTACAAGGAAAGCCGCAACAAAATCAACAAAGCATCTTGATTCGTTCCGACAGTTTGATTGGAAAGTGTTGGCACAACCCAATTGCTCACACTCAAAACGTGGTAGCTCATTTATTATTCTGTGTGTGTTTTTGCATCACTTAGCTGGTCGCAGTCGCAGGCTCTGACTTGAACTTCGAGGTAAACGAACTCCAGAAATCTTGAGCGGCCTGGCCCCAGTCGTCCGCTTTCTTTCCAGCACTCTCTCCGTTCGTGACCACAAGCCCAACAGCACCGACGATCACGACCATGAGTCCAGCATACGACAGTATCTTCACAGTGCTG
>JAASFI010000398.1:0-30142 GCA_023333705.1 Globisporangium viniferum | reverse complement strand
TTTGACCCCCCCCCCCCCCTATTTAAGCTATATCAATGACAAATACTCTTATCGTAACAAAAACCTTCATCCGTGAAGCATCTATTTTGGTGTGTTTAATTAAGTGTATGTAAAGATTTTGACAGTATTTCTGAGTATGTCTTATGGAAACAATGCAGCCGTAATTTGCCCAAATAAAACCGCTATTCTTGTTGCCAAGCGCCGACAAAAAAACTTATACACGTCAACACGGATTGATGGAATCAGAATATTTCCTTTGTTTGAAGTGCTTATTTTAAGCAAAAATAGCAATGAGTGCATCGCGTTTGAGCATGCTTTTAGCTAGTCCTAAAGCCCATTCGAAAAATAGATACGGGGAAAACGTCGAATGTATGTTTGGATGGGACAGAGAAGTACTTTAATCAATAAGTACTTTCAAAAAGTACCTAAACATACATCAGTACTAAATTTAGTACTGATTGCTATTATAGTACTAGTAGTAATTAATACTACCAGTAATGTATTGTTGTATTTACGGTTATACAATTTAAACAGACACTTACTACATATTTTATACTTTCTGAAAAAAATCGTACAACGGAAAGTTGCGAAATAACGGCAAGTTTTACGAAATATCGGGTCCGTATTATACACTAGGTTTACCGCAGTAGGGGATAATAATAGGTGAACTTTTCTATAGGCGTTTCAGTGGAGCATTTCCCCTCTCGTCCACCGCGACAAGAATCGACAGAAGTTCTTCGTCCACAGTTGTGTACGTCCATCAAGTGGTTAATACCGTGGTCACGCATGACGATCCGGAGAAGGCGTGCAGCAATATACAGTCAACTTCACATTTGCAATGCTGTAGCCTGGCAACAACGTTACTGTAAGGACTGCACGTGTCCAGATCGGATGGACACGTGCGCGATATGGATGACGTTGTTTCCATTCAAGACCAACAAATCCGTTTAATGAATCCAGAGTAAGTTGTGTGTCTGTCTGAACCAAGAGCCGCGCGGTGGTTGGTGGCAGCACGTTTCTCCAACCGGATCTCTTTGCAGGGAGCAAAGGACAAAGACTTGGCTAGAGCGCCTGGTCTAGGATTTGCGTTGGGGTTTCACGCGGGTCACGTGAGGGTAGGTAGAGATAGCGGAAGATTAGTCCCTGTATGAGTCTATCAGTGTCAAGGGTGGAGTAGAGTCGGGATCATTCGAGAACGACGATCCAAGACTGATCAATTGTGCTTGGCGAGGTGTCCACTTATCTAAGATCCAGCCAGTTAAGCCAGTCAGTGGGTCGATCACACGCGTGTCGTGTTCCGGAATGATCTCCACCTGGTTGTGCGGCACCGTTTGTCACTCCTCTACAGGGCGTACACTACTAAAGAGAAGCAAGGCAGCAAAGTTAATCACTGGCCGTAAACAGGTCAAGTTTGATCAACCGATCAAACTGCGCTGACTTGATCTGAACGTATTTTGGTCATCTGGTTCGTACACTGATACGCACGCGCGTACATAAGGTAACGACCAGCTAAGTGCGTTGATGCTAAGTTCGCTTCATCCAGGTGAGCTGTTTGCAAAATGTGAAACCCAAGGGAGAAATAAACCCTTGATGACGATGGTCATGCATTTCTTTGGTGCAGAATTCTGACACCATGTCACATCTCAGAAGGCTAGAGAAGGAGAAGGCAGCCATGTTCGGTGGCTCGTTGTCAATAATCTGTGTGGTGTCTTCGTAGTAGATTCGAGAAACTCTGCTTGCGCGGTGCTACCTTCACTGCCCCTCCGATGATCTTCACTCTTTTCACAGATACCGTACAGTACGTTCACAGTATTCAAAGATACAAAGATGAGTCGGGCTTACAAGTTGAGAGTGAGAGTGACGCTGAAGTAGCCGCCCACACTCCTCCCCACCTCCGACAACGGGCGAGTGCGCAGTCCATCCCTGTCTTCCCCTTCCACCAGGGAGGGAAGCGTAAGTGTTTGCAACAACAACAACAATAACAACATCAACAACAAAACGGGTCAACTAATGATTCAAAAGAGTATTCAGTATTCGCACGATTCATTCAGGCATAATTTGCATTGATGACTAAAACCAAAAGTATTGTTACTGAAATCTCAACTGAAGTTATCACTCCAATAAGTTCGCACGCGCCATGCATCGAACCTAAAGAAACATTGTCAAGTTGAAGATTTCACACTGACAAATATTGTGAGGCATGCCAAATTCACTCCACCAGACTCAACATACTGGGCTGGATACCTCTACGATGCATTCGGTTTGTCTGTCCCAGTAGGACACAGTGACACATGTTCTGTATGCACATTCTTGAATGCAAAGTTAAGTCGGGGATACTGGCCCGGAAACCTCAAACTCATAAAAAAAATCTCTTGCAGATCCGCCAACTGGGTACTGGTCTACCGAGCCACTTGAAGAGAAACAACCCACAACTGTACAGAAGAACGCGTGCGCAACAACAGGTGATCAAGCCTTAGCGTCCTCATGATGATTCTCCGATGTGCGCTCAACTGCGGTGTCCAAATCGGATGGACACGGAAGTCATGGCGGTATAGATACACGCTTGTGTGTTCGCCCAACAAATCAATAATGACCAAGAGCCGTGTGTCGTCCGCGCACGGTCTTGGATCGCGTAGGACAGACAGACAGACAGATACAGTAGTGGTCAAGCGAGAGGCAGATTAAAATCACTCCGAAGACCGCAGACTGTACAGTGTAAAAGCTACTGTAGCGTTTGTATCGTTTGAATGACGTCGCAAAGCCGATCTGTTGCACTCGCGCACTGCTACGGTACCGCTACACTGTACTGTACTTGTCAGCGGGTCGCACGGTTCGTTCGCGTTACACAGCACGCGTGCTCCGGAATGATCTCCATCTGGTTGAGCAGTGATCGTCGTCCGTCCGTCGCTCTTCTACAGGCATAAACTTTTAGCCGATTTAAGCACTGCCATTATCAAACCAAGTTGTAATCAGCACATCATGAGATGACCCGTGCTCGATCCTCCTCTGACTCGATCTGAAGTTTTTTTCGAATCAGATCCACTAAGTACGTATGAACTTATCAAATAGCTAAGTGCGTGGATGTTAACAAAGTTCGTTTTGCATGCTTCGATGACTAGCTCGGAAAAATAAAAAATGTCAAACCCAAGGGTTCACGTGATGTTGATGAGAATGCATTTCTTTGGGGCTGAGTTCCGTCACCATGTCACATTTAAACAGGGCGGAGAAGTTATGTGGCCTATTGCACGATGGTTCATCATCATTGGTACTGTATGCAGGTAGGTAAGTTCGAGAAGCTCTCCTTACATGTTAAACCTCCACCTTTTCAAATCGAACTTCACACTAATAGTAGATGCGCTAAAACACTTGTAAGCGTGCGACAGTCGCAGACTTCACAACACAAATGCCTCCTCCACCCCACTCCATGTCCACCGACAGGGGGCGAACAACTGCAGTGAGTCCGCCCATGTCCTTCCCTTCCAGTAAAAAGTGCTTCTGTAAACCACTGAAAAACAGACCAACTAACAGTAAAGACGAGAAGATTAGCAGAATTCGCTGGGCTGAGGCTGCACTGGTTCCCTTTAGTCAAAAGCTTACAATCAGTTGCAGCTGTCCAAGAAATCACAAAACTTTCAGAATGTTGAAAATGTGCAGTAAGTTTGTGCGTGAAGTCAAACGAACCTAGCGTATGTATTCCTGGTTTCCTAAACCAACAATTCAGTCTTGCGGAAAGGCAGAGTAGAGTGAATGATGCGCAAGACCAGCTCACAGTTTGGTCCATTGGATTTGACCGCACACCGCATTGCTCTGCGATTGTGCCAATGGATGCTGCAATATGCAGCAGCAACACCTGGTGTTGCGGTCTACATTCGCGAGAAGAATCCCAAGTCAGAATATTTTTTGAGCCTGGCCCATGTCAACATCAAATTGATTCACCGACAAATACTGACCTGCTTGGAGTTGATTGAGACCGGAGGATCCGCGAGCCATCAGATAGGAACGATGCGTAATTAGCACAATGTGTCGTCATCATGATAGCTCGCAATGCCCTCGCACTGTATGAAAAGCGTGGCAAAGAGTGACATCAAACCAAAATTCAGCTGTATTTCTGGATGTTGATGTCTAAATATCCTCGCTAAAGTATACATTCTTTCACGACAGTACTGGCTGTATCGTTTCAATAGGTTCGCAGAAATTTGATCGAACTAATACAGTACTCTTCATTACTGACCCGACAACCACATCATAATCACAAACTGTCTTTCCATGTGGCTCTCACTCTCTCTGTTGCAGTCCCTCCTCCCTTGCTTTCTCTTTCGCCACACTAATCTACGATTTATCTTTCACCTCCCACAATGGAGATCCACCGCAAATCCTAGTTTAGTCACCTCCTTCACACTAAACTAGGCCACCCATTCTCTCTCTCGCTGCGCCAAAGCCTTTTCCGCATTCACCGTTGCGTTTGTGAACGCGCGCTCTCATTACCATTTCGATCCCCTCGTGCGCAGAGCAAAGCGAACGCGTGTGAGCGAGAAGACCAAGCCATTGCCCTTCCCTTCGTCCGCTCCTTCCAGCAACAGCAGGCGCACATCCCACTCTCACCCACGCAGCAAAGCCCCACGTGCGTGCAGCTTTCACCTGTTGTTCCTTCCAATTCGAAGCGAGAGAACCATGCTGAAACTCCCGTCCAGCTCCGGATGTGATAGCGGCGACGAGTACGCCTCGGGCTCCAACGGCAACGGCCAGGCCAGCGCACACAACCACAACGGCGGCGGCAGCAGCTTCCACCACCACAACCAGCAGCAGTACCTGCAGAACATCCCCGTCGCGGTGCCCGTCTCGTCCTCTGGTATGCCCATGGCGCCTTCGCTCCAACGTCAACGCTCTGGTTCCAACCCGCAGCCCAGCGCGGGCCAGCGCCGCAAGACCGCGCACCAGTTCTCCTTCCGCGCGCTCACGGGCAACGACTACATCCGCCTGGCGGACTACGCCGGCAAGCCCATCTTGATCGTGAACGTCGCGTCGCACTGCAACTCGACCGCGAAGGCGTACACGCAGATGAACGAATTGGCGGAGCGGTACCCGGACCTCGTGATCATCGGCTGCCCTTGCAACCAGTTTGGTCACCAGGAGAACCTCAACGGCGAAGAGATCTACCTGAGCTTGAAGCACATCCGTCCGGGCAAGGGCTTTGAGCCAAAGTTCAAGCTGACCGAGAAGATGGAAGTTAACGGCGCGAACGCGCACGCGGTGTTCAACTTTCTCAAGCTCTCGCTGCCGTTCCCTGCAGATCGCACGCTCATGGACGAGATGACGACGCCGAGCGGCGTGTTCTCGCATCCGATGCGCCTCATCTGGATGCCAGTGTCGCGAGCGGATCTCAGCTGGAACTTTGAAAAGGTGAGCGAATTGTTTTGTGTTGTGTTTGACATCTTTCGAGTCGAATGCGGTTTCTAACTGTTGCCTTTGCGTTTTGTTTCTATGCTATCGTCGCAGTTTTTGATTGGTCCAGACGGCGTGCCATACAAGCGCTACAGCCCAAAGCTGGACTTCAAGAGCATCTCGGAAGACATTGAGCTGCTCATGAAGGTGGACGTGAGCACGGAGAAGCAGCTATAGACGAAGAGAGTGAGAGTCAGCCCCCATTTTATTTGTATCGTTTGCGTGGCGCTTGAGAAAAAGAGAGAGAAGGAAGAAGATTGAGCAAGCAAGCAAGAAGGAGAAGAGCGAGTATGAGTGGCGAGACGGACGGTGCTGGGCAGCTCATCGAACAGATGACGTTCGTGAGCCATCTCGCTTCCTCTTTTTGAGTTGAGCTGCCCATTCATTCCCCCTATTGTCCTCTCAGGTCACGAGGTCCACGCAAACAAGTCAACGAGAGACGCAGCAGCCGTAAACGAAAGGAAAAAAGAGAAAATATATGTACAAATCACAAGAAGAACGTCTTACCTCGTATTGTGTTCCATGTGCCAGTGCATTAACTGCCACCGACAGTGAGCCGCTACAATGCACACATTCGTGTTGTCCTTGAGCATTCCGAAGGTGTGCCAGCTCTTCCTTACTGTGATTGGTTGCAAATAGTTTTACCTTAGTTATAATTGGCTCTAAAAAAGTAATTTCAACCAATAAGAGCGTAACACAACCTTTTGGGACTGATTGGTTGCAAAGTCCTCTTGCGAAAAGCTTTTCGCACCGACAGCACAGTCGTGACGAAAGCGTAGCGCATCCACAGCTCTGCTCTCTTGACGCCCTGTTCTGCAGCCTACGCCACGTGCCCACGCATCGCTGTAGCACCTCCGCTCAGCAGCTCCGCTAGTCGTCACCATGCAGCACGATGAAGTGATCTGGAGCATCATCTCGCGGCAGTTCTGCTCGTTCAAGAGCAAGTACGTACTCTCATTCCATTCTCGTTGTCTGTGCCTTTATGCATGCGTCTGGCAATCAGAAAAAAAAACTAATGAACCGTGTGTGTGTGCCTTGATTTGGCTATGACAGGCTCCCTGGCACGGGCGCGATGTTCTGCCGCAACGAGTACAACGTGTCGGGTCTGTGCAACCGCAATGCGTGTCCGCTGGCGAACTCGCGCTACGCGACGGTGCGCGAGCACGAGGGCGTGTGCTACCTGTACATGAAGACGATCGAGCGCGCGCACACGCCGAACCGGTTATGGGAGCGCGTGAAGCTGTCGAAGAACTACACCAAGTCGCTCACGCAGATCGACGAGCAGCTGCAGTTCTGGCCGAAGAAGATGATTCACAAGAACAAGCAGCGCCTGACCAAGATCCACCAGTACCTCATGCGCATGCGCAAGCTGCGCATGAAGACCAAGCCCAAGCTCGTGGTGATCAACAAGAAGATCGAGCGACGAGAGAAGCGTCGCGAGAAGAAGGCCGAGGCCGCCGCGAAGCTCGACAACTCGATCGAGAAGGAGCTGCTCGAGCGCCTGCAGAAGGGCACGTATGGTGATATTTATAATTTCCCCGAGCGCCAGTTCTCCAAGGTGCTGGACAAGAAGGGCGAGCGCCAGGAGATCGAGGAGGAGAGCGAGCAGGAGGAATACGAGGACGACGACCTCGAGGAGGAGTCGGAGGACGAGGAGGACGCGCAGGTCGAGTACGTCGAGGACTTTGACGAGGACGAGAGCGACCTCGAGGACTTCGCGGTCGGCGACGACTACAGCGACGACGACGAGGACGCCAGTGAGCAGAGCGAGGACGACGTTGGTTCGAGCGAGGACGAAGCGCCTTCGTCCAAGAAGCGAAAGGCCTCGGGCACTGGCGCTGCCGCCGCCAAGAAGCAGAAGAAACGTACGTCGTGGCTTCCAAGTTGTGTAATTATTGTTTGTGTGTTTATGATGCTAACTGTACTATGTTTTTTGATTGAACAGGCTCTGGTCCATACGTGGAGATCGAGTACGAAGAGGAACGCGAGATGGAGACTGCGAACGGAGACACGAGCTGGTAATCGCCACGCAGCCAGTATGCCAGGCAATCACCGTAGCAGTAGCTTGCTGTTCACTCTGGCGACTGCTCTTGGTCAGCTGCTGAATTGCCTGTTGCGTGTGCTACCTTCATATCAAGACTTGTGTCTTTGACCACCCTCTCTTTACTTCCTAAATAACATAGATTGCATGTGAGTTTTCTTCAATGCCTGAGTGAGTCACTTTGAAAATGGTCCTCTTTCAGTCCTGAATTGACTCGATTTGAGTCCAAGCAGACACAACCAATCAAAAGTGTCCAAGTCTCCAAGACAAATTCAAGAAGTTGACGTTTCGCATAGATTAGGTATTAGAAAATGAAAAAAATAAAATCTTACACATAAATCAGTCGGTCTACTGCTGCGCACACGCAGGTCGCGCTTCTTCTTCGTCCTCCTCTTTTGTTGCTGCTACTGCAGCCGCGTCCTTTGATGGAATCAGGAACCCGCCGAGTCTACTGCCGCCTTCGCCTTTGTTGCTGTTGCTGTTTTTGCTCTCAGCCGTTGAGCTTTTAACCTCAAAGTCTGAAGCGCGCGACAATTTCGAGTCCGCCAAGACTGCTGATGCTGCCGCCGCAGACTCGTCGTAGTCCGGCATGTCCTCCAATGCCGAGGCGGTCCGGCTAGAGAAGCCACTTGACTTGGCGCTGCTCTCAAGGCGCTTCTTAAGCTGTCGGTTCTCCACCAGCAGCTCCAGGTTCTCCTTCTCTAGGTACGTCACATTCCCGCTTTTCTGTGCTAGGATCTCGCTCTTCTCCTGCGCCAGCGTGCTCACCTGCTGCTCCAACTGCTCCATCTGAGCCGCTCGCTCTCGAAGCACGTCCTGCATGTCTCGGATTTCCTGCTGCGACTTGTCCGTCACGTCGCGGATCGTGGTCTTCAGCTCGGACTTCATCATCGCAGCTTTCTCCTTCTCGGCTTGCACGGCTTGCTCCAGCTCTGCGACGTGCTCGCGCATCATACCCAGCTCTTCCTCTTTCCGCTGAACCAGCCGCATGGCCTGCTGCTTCGAGCTCTCTTTCGCATGAGCCGACAACTTTTCCGCGTCAATGAGCTCCTGCTGCAGCCCCTGCACCTTGATCTGCAGCTCCTCACGGTCTTTCTTGAGCTTCCGGAAGAGATCGAGCGTCTCGGTGGTCATCTTCACCTTCTCGAGCTTGTCGATGCGTTTCTTTTGCGTCTCAACCAGCTTCTCGAGCTCCTCTTTCCCCACTTGAAACTCGACGAGCTGATTGTGGTAGTGCATCGCCTCCATCTGCGACGATTTGAGGGACTCGGACATGTCTTCCAGTTCGTTGCGGTGCTGGTACGCTTCGCCCTCGAGCTTCTCCATCGTCGACTTCATCTCTTTGATGTGCTCCGAGGCTTCCGAGAACTTGGCTTCCGCTTGCTCGTACTTGATGGACACGTCGCGCAATTCGCTCTCAAGCTGGTCCACCGCATCGTCGCGTGAAGACAACAACGTCTCGAGCTTCCCCTCCAACGTCTTCCGCTCAGCGTAGAGCTCGGAGTTCTCGGCTTCGAGCTCCTCGTGCTTGGTCTTGAGGTGCGAGACCCAGTTCTCTTGCTCTTTGAGCCGAGCACTCAGCTCTTCCTCTTTTGCCTTGGAGGCGCGCATCAGTTCAGCCATTTCCAAGTCGTTCGACTCGACAGACGCGCGCAGCTTGTGGATTTCATCGTCAGCGTACTTCTGGTACGAGTCGAGCTCTTCCTGCGCTTCTTGGTACTGCTCGCGGAGACTGTCCATCTCTGCAGCCACTTGCTGACTCAGCGCTTGCTCTTTCGCGCGCCACTGAGAGTCACTCTCGCTCAGTTGCAGTTCGAGGTGTTCTTTCTGGAGAACCACTTCGCTGTACGCTTTCTTCACGCTCAGAAGCTCTGCGGATACCTTCGCACCGAGTTCTTCTTCTCTCGCTCTCCACTGAGAGTCGACCTCGTTCAGCTGCCGCTCCAGCTCTTCTTTCCGCCGCACAAGCTCCGTGTACGCTCGCTTCACGCTGGTCAGTTCCAAAGAGAACTCCTGCTCGTTATTGTGCGCATCTGCAAGCGCGTGACTAAGACGCGAGATCTCCTTCGCCTTGTTGTCCAGATCGCTCGTCAACTGCGCAAATTGCTTCTCAGCACCAATTTGCTTCGACTTCCACGTATCTTCTTGCACCGCGAGGGCTTTCCGAGAGTCGAGGAGCTGATCTTGCAAATCAGCGACCGTCTTCTTGAGCATCTCGCTGTTGTTATTGTCCTCGGAAGACTCGACTTGTTGGTGACTTTGATCATCGAGAGCTTCCTGCTGTCTCTGGATCATCTGCTTTGCATCCTTAAGCTGCTGCTCCAGACTCTCAACAGTCTCGTACAAAGACTGATCCTTTTGCTCGGACGATAGCACGCGCTGCTGGTTCTGGAAACGAAGCTCGTTCTGCTCCTCCTTTGCTCGTTGCATCAACTCGCGCGCGATCTCAGTCTCTCGTTCCGCCTTCTCTTTCGCCTGAGTCAGGTGCTCCATGTCCACCTCCATCGCCTTCAGCTTCTCGAGAAGATCCGTGATCGTGTCCGAGCTGTCTTTCAGTTCGTTGCGAAGCACATGCAGCGTTTCCTCATACGACTTAACATCAAGCTCCAGCGTCGCACGTAGCTCGCCCTCGATCTCCAGACGCTGGTGGAGCGCGTCCAAGTCTTCGTTGCCACCGCCAGTGCTTCTACGAGATGATCGAGCCTTCAACGACTTGTTCTCAACTTCCAACTTCTCCACAACCGTAGCCAGCTTCTTCAATTCGTTCACCAGCACACTCTCTGCCTGTTGAGCTCGCTGAAGTTCACTTTGAAGATCGGACACATTCTCAGAACTGTCACCGCTGCTACGGCGAATGTCGCGAAGTTTCTTCTCGAGCTCTTCGAACGCAGTGGTGAGGCGCATCTTTTCTTGCGATTCCTCCATCAGCTGGGCTTCCAAGGCACTGAGCTCATCGAGAAGCTCACTTCGCTGACTAGAGACTTGTTCGTACTCACTAGAGAGTTTCTGCTTCTCGTTCTCCAAAGCCGTGAGCTTCTCGAACAGTTGAGTCTGATCTCCATTGCTGGACCCTCCACCTTGCTGCATGCTGTTCAGCTGTTCCAACAGCTTGGCCTTTTCATTTTCCAACTCACTAAGCTGTACCTCGGCTTGAATTTTGGCTTCTTCCAGCTCATACATTTTCGACGCATGCGTGCCGTTGACTTGGACTTGCTGGTCCTTCAGTTGCGCGTTCTCGTGCTCCAGCTCAGCAATTTGCTCCTCAAGTACCGAGAGCTCGTCGATCTTGCTTTGCAACGCGGCTTGCTCCTCATCGTTCAGAGAAAGTTCGGCGCGGAGCTGCTCAATCGCTGTGCTCTGATCGGCGACAGTGGACTCGTATTCAGCGATCTCAGCTGCCAACTTGGCCACTTGAATCAGGTTCTGCTCGTTCTCATCGGTCTTGCTCGCAAGCCTAGTCTCAAACTCTTCGATGAGCAAAGACAGCCGAGACTGCTCTTCTTGCATCGCGCCGATCTCGTCCTGCAGGTCCTTACTCGACGCGCTCTTCTGCAGCCAAACCAGCTTTTCATTGCTGAACTCCTGGACTTTTTCGGCGAGCCGGGCGTTTTCAAGACTCAGCGCTTCCAGTTTACTCTCCAGTCCCGACACTTGCGCTGAATGGTTCTCTCGCTCGCTCAGCAACTCCTGTATCTTCGACTCGAGGGCCTCCAGTGATGACACCGTGGCCAGCAGCGACTGCTTGTCTTCGTCAAACTCCACGAGTTTCTTCTTCAAGCGAGACATCTCTTCGTTTGCGACTTCCAGCTTCGACTTGAGAGACGCGATCTCGCTTTCACGCTTCTCCTTCACTACGCGCAGGTCGATCACTTCAAGCTCGAGCCGGTCTGCCTTTCGGTTGTTCTCTCCGAGCAAGTGGTCCATTTCAAACTTGATTGATCGGATCGCCTCGGCAAGCTGCGACCGCTCCTCGTTCAGGTCCTGGATGTTGATGTCGCTCGCTTGCTTCTCGTTGGCGGCATACTCGAGTTCCGAGCGCAATCGCTCAAGCTCCTCTTCCGACACCCGCTTGAACTCGTCATATTGTTCCTTCACATTCGCGAGAGACTTAAGCTGTTCCTCAAGCGCGAGCTTCTCGGTCGTGACCTGCTCGAGTTCAAACTGCAGCTTCGACATGTCCTGTAGAAGTTTCTGAAGTTCGCTGGAGAGTCCTTCTTCCTCGCCATCGTTGTTCCCAAACTCCATCGTCACGTCCTGCTCGTTCGTGTCAGATTGACTAGTCTCCTTGTTTCCAGCAGACTGAGCGAGCTCGTTCTCTAGATCAGAGATCTTCTCTGTCAAAGCAGTCTTCTCCTCGATCAGGAACTTCACTTGGGCATCCAAATCCGAATGGTACTTGGCAGTTTGCTGCAACTGCTCTTCCAGCGCCATCATGGCTTCTGTAAGGCTAGCGCGTTCAGAGATGAGCTGCTGGTTTTGCGCCTCGAGAGATTCGTTCAGCTCGATGGTGTCGGTCTCATTCGCCTCTTCGGCGCTGTTGTTGGTCTCTTCTTGTTCATCGCGCTGCTGCGAGGACTTCAGTTCCTCCTCAAGCTGACTGACCTTTACCTGCAGCGTGTTGCGGGCTTCCTCCATTTCGCGGAGCATGCCCTCGAGCGTGTCTCGCTCATCGCGGAGATTCTCGTTCTCCTGATCCTTGGATTTTTGCAGACTGTCGTCGCTCTGCTGTTGCTGCTGGATTCCCGCTTCGAGCTCCTTGAATGCTACAGCCTTTTCTTCAAGCTCAGCATTTCTCGCAAGCAGTTCTTGCTCAAGTCGTGCGACCTCCTCAGTACGGAGCAGCTTCTGCTCCGCAATCTTAGTGAACGCGTCTTCCAGTTGACGGGAGAGCTCGCTTTGCAGCTGCGTCAACTCGTCCACCTTTTCCGACAAAGCGGTCTCGAGATTCTGCTTTTCAGCACCAAACATTGTCTGCTTCCCATCGATCTCCATTCGCAGCGCTTCGACTTGCTCCACGAGCACCTTGGACTCTTCCGCAGCCATTTGCTCTGCGATTTGTTTCTCTCTCGAGAGCTCAGCCACCAGCTCACGTTCCTTTTCGAGACCGGCCTGGGTCTCTGTAAGCTCAAGCTTCAAGGCTTCAAGAGAGTCGTGGATACCCTGATCATCGTCTTGACTGCTCATCGATGGGTTTTCAAGAAGGTTCAGTTTCCGATGCAGCTCTTCAACCTCCATGTTCAGCAGTTCGTTCTCGCCACGGAGATGCTCAGAGTTCGCACTCATGTCCACCAGCGATTTCAGATCTTGAAGTAGCTCCGAGAGCCGCTCTTGGTCATCCTCTCTCGTCACCAGGTCGTGAACCTGTTCGATCGCTTCGTTGAGTTCACGGTAGTTCTCATCATTGTCTCCGCGATAATTCTGCAGCGCCAACTCGAAGACACTCAGGAACCTGGAGCTGAGCACGTGCGCTTTGTGGTTTGAGCTACTTCGCTGACCTCCGCCGTCGGTATCACCGCCAGTGTCGTCGTCCATCTCCTCTTCTAAAGCACTCAGCAAGTTCTGCGGCACGATGTTTTCCTTTGCATCACTATCAGATCGTCGCTTGCGTGGCTGAGGGTTTGGAGACAGCGCGCCGGCGGCACTGCGCGTGTTCTCAAGGTCGCGCAGTGGCAGCGTGGGGAAATCCCCCGGACACCACGTCTCTCGCGTGCGCTTCACGCGCTGCTTGATCTTGCTGTCGCTGGACGGCCTTGTGCGCGTGGTGCTGGTCAGAATCAGTCCCATGAGGCGCGCATACTCTTCCTTGTGGCGGCTCTTCTCGTGCATGAGCGCTTCGTTCTCAGCTTTCAGCGCATTAAGTGCTTCGTTGTTGACGAGCTTCTTGAGCTCGTGCACCTCGCGCTTGAGTCGCTTCAGCTGCGCTTGGTCGTCCAGTACTTCGTTCACCGACGCAGACGTCTGGATGTCCTTTGCACGCGCTGCGAACTGCAGCGTGCTCTTGGTCTCGTCCAGGTACCTGTCCGAAGGCGTGACGCAGCAGATGATCAGCGTGCGCGTGTTGCCATCCAATGAGTTCTGCAGCAAGCGCGTCAATTTGCTGTCTCGAAATGGCGCGTTCTGCCCACCAGACGACGCGCTCGCGAGCGAGTTGATCACGCGCGAGAGCGTGAGTAGCGACTTGTTGATGTTACCGGCCTCGCGCTGGCGGATCCCTTCTGCGGCAGTGTGGCGAACGCTCTCGGACCCCGCCAAGTCCACGAGGCTGAGGCACGCGACGAGCACAGCGCCGGTCACGTCGTCCTCCGACTGCCGACGCGAGCTGGACTTTTGCTTGCTCTCGATCACGATGCGGAAGATGCTGTGCGATCGCGAGCTGCGTTCATTCATCGCGGTCTGACCGACGGTGCGGCGCATGTTGCCCTGCGCGAGCAAGTTGAGGATGTCTTCGTAGTTGGTGATGATCTCCTCTTTGCACTCGACGTACACACCCTTGCGCGGGTCCTCGCGGAGCTTCAGGTTGCTGCCTTTGTCGTTCGACGTGAGCAGATCCTTGACGACCTCATTGTAGATCTCGACAAACGACACGCGCAGCAGGAAGTCGCGGTCGTCGCAGCTCTCAATGTAGTTGAAGATGTCTTCGACCGCGAGCTGCAGGATGCCCGTGTTCGGCGGCGAGTGCTCGGACTCGAATGGCATCTCGCCGTTGCCCTGCATCGTGTACGTCTTGCCGGACGACGTCTGTCCGTACGCGAAGATCGTGCCGTTGATGCCCTCGAGCGTGGAGCGCACGATGCGCTTCGCGACCTGGCTGTACATATGCTTGGTCGAGCTCGTCTCGTCGTATATGTGGTCGTACTGGAACACGTTGTGCTTGCCGCTCAACGGCGCGCCGTCCACGTCCGTGATGGAGATCATGTTCATCGCGCTGATCGTGCGCAGCACGTTGCAGTCGCGCGCGCGCACCTCGCGCTCGTTCAGCGGTCGCACGCGGATGCACACGGCGATGTTCTCGGCCTCGCCGGCCGATAGCGCGGGGCTCAGGGTCGTCGTCACGGCCGAGCTGTTGCTGGCGGTGCTGGTGACCCACACGTCGTCCCGACCGTCGTCCATGGCGGCGGAAGACGCGGCCGTCAGCGCGTCCATGCCTCTCGCTTCTTCTTTGAGCCGATGCGTTTGTGATTTGATTTGGCGCGCTTTTTTCGCCTCTTTTTCCGCGTTTGAACATTCAGCCATCCCTAACCCCATACACCTGTTTTCTACCAATCAAGAACAAGTTGCTGCTCTGATTGGTAGTTAATGAGATGCTACAGCTGATTGGTCGAGCGCTTCAGTGTCCAAGTTTTGATACAAACAGCAAGTGAACTTTGGACGTACCCAAAATACTAACTTGCTTTGGGTGTGCCCAAGTTCACTTGCTGTTTGTATCAACCGTGGACGCCGCCTTATTTATAAGGACAGTGGCAAACGTACAGTGTGTACTCTTACAGTTGATATGGATACATTTACGAACCAGTAACGTGATACCGCTCTTGCACGCCACAACAACAGCAAGAACCCCATGCAGACAAGATGTCTCGAGAGCGTGAGTCCGACATAAATGATAGGGAAATTATTAAACGACAAGTTGGACTGTGGGGGTGCTCCATACTTTCTTCACAAAAGTGCAGGGCCTCAAAAAAGAATCAAAAAGCCACCCGAATTGAGGGATTCCTTACGAGATGACGCAGCTCTCACAGCAGCTCTGTCGTGGTGGCGTTTGAACGCCGTTCGCTGTTCCTGTTTGTCCAGTGGCAGCACCCCCAGAGCGAGCATTCGTACCACCACCAGCCGCTGCATTTGTCGACGACGTGCTGTTGGGTTTCAAGCAGGTCGCAATGTCCTTCTCCTGCCACAACGTGTGCAGTTCGACGCCCGGGAACTCAGTCGCGCGCACTAGACTCAGCGCGTCACACGGCGGTTCTGGCTCGGGGATCTAGCATATTTGTTAACATCGGACAACCAGTTATCGAAAAAAACGTCAGTCAGATGGAGCACAATGGCGTATAGCGATGCATATTTCCTTACCCGTTCGTAATATACGCTGTCGTTCCGATGCGTCATGATGTCCAGATCGCGGTCGATGATCTGCTGCGAGCGCAAGTAGATCGACTTGAACGTGTCGAGGCGGTCGCGCTCCTCCTTCTGCTGCTTCACCTTCTCTTCGTAGCTCTGCTTGAGCGGGAGCACTTGCTGCATGAGCGCGTGCGCCTTCTTGAAGTTCGCGATCGCCTGCGCGCACGAGAGCGCGTCCTCCTTCTCCATCCACACAGCGCCTTGGAAATAGCACGAGATCGCAACGTAGTAGGACGCTTTGAACTTGGCGTACAGCCGCATCTTGTCTGCCAGTGGAGACGTCGAGCACGGCAGCGTCTGCGCCGCGAGCGCGTGGCTCTCTCGGTACCGCGTCGCAATGTCCATCGAGAGCTTCGCCATGAGCGCGTAGTCGACGAACTCGCGACTGATGCCGCGCAGGATCACGAGCTCCTGCGCTTCAGCGAGCGAGATCCACGCCAGCAGCTGCGGGTACCGACCACGCGCGAGGTCGGGTACGCGGTCGATCTGCGCCAACTCGCGGTCTTTTGGATTTGTGTTCTTGGCGTTTGACGTGCCAGCAGCAGTGGCAGCGTCCGCGCTTGCCTGGTCGCTCGCATCAGCCTTGAGCTGCTCGGCGCGCCATTTCTCCATCATCTCGTCGTCCGGGATGCCGCCATCGCTGTTGTCGTTATCAACAGCATTCACCTGTGCTGCAGGTTCTGGCTCGGCGCTCAGGTCCGTCGGCGCAGCGCCGACCGCGCGCGGCTTGACGTCGATAGACTCGAGACACGCGTCAAACACGCCCGCGGCGCTCAGGAACAGCTGGTACGCGAGCTTGAGCTGCGTCTCGTTGAGCTCCGAGAGGCGGTTCGCGAGCAGCGCGTCCACTTTCTCGCGCGCGTCGTTCATCATGTAGATGCCGCTCGCGAGCAGGATCTGCGCGTACTCGTGGCGCGCGTTCAGCGCATGCAGCTGCGCGTTCGTGAGCATGTCCTTCCAGACGCAGAAGTTCAAGTACGAGCTGTACGACTGCGCGACTTGGAAACCTTCTCCAAGACTGCGAGTCGCGCTGCCATCACCGCCGGTACCACCGGCAGCAACAGGAGTGGCAAGTCCCGCGGCGTTGTTCAGCGGACTGTGGTCGTCAATAAGCGGCTGGTGCAGCGCGGATGTCGGTGTCAAGGTCGACGCTGTAAATGGGGAAGAGGTGGCGTACGCCTGGGTTTGGTCCGTGGATGATGATGCTGACGGAGGTGGCGTCGAGAAGCCTTTCACCAGCGACAGGTACGCCACGACGTCCTTGGTGTACACCTGGATGTCCTCGACCGAGTTGAACTTGGACGGCTTCTCGCCACTGCTGATGCTGCCAGACGACGCGGAGACAGCGCCGCGGTCCAGCTGCAGCGCCGAGCGGGCCTCGGTGAGCGCGCTCGCGAGCCGCGTGAAGCTCTCCTGCTTGGACGCCTCGGCGAACTTGGAGAGCTCTGTCTTGAAGCGCACCTGCACAATAATGTAAAGAGACAGAGAGTGAGGCAATAGACCAAGCACGTAGAGATGGAGGAGCACACGTGCACACACATACCTTGGCGGTGTCCTTGCGGCCCGGGTGTACCGCGTGGCAGCACGGCGGCAGGGGCTGGCGCATGCTGGCCGCCATCGCGAGTTCACGTGAAGGTTGTTCTTGAGAAATTCTGGTTTGCACCTTTGGTGAAAAAGAAAAACGCAAGTTTTTCTGCCCTTGCCTTTTATTAGGAACTGTTTAAAAGGATGTATGCGAAGCTCCCGTTTATGCGACTTTTAAGAAACTTGAAATGGTTGTTTACATACAATTTGCAAGATATATGTCTAGAACATTTGTGAGCATTTTTGTTGGGTTTGGAAACTCTGGCATGTTGAAAGATTGAGCAAGGAAATCTGGACAGTTATGTTGTGAATTATATGAAACAACCATTCAAGCTTGTTGAAAGCCGCATAATAGAGCTGTATGCATTAGGGAAGGATGCAATAGGAGAAGTTTTGGCAATGCGAAATCTGAGGTGCTCCCGAGGTGAATATGAGGTGAAATCGATCGGATGATCAAGGAGCAAGAGGCGTATCACAAGCCTGACCAGATGCATCCGACGCCCCCGATCGTGCGCTACGTTCTTCTTCCATGTGTGTTTATTGGTGCTCTACATGGCTTGGCCACTGACTCTCTCTCTTTCTTCTCTCTATTGTCCCCACAGGGCTCTGCGGACCGTCTACGTCTTCTGCGAGAGTCTACTGCGCCGGCGACTGGGAAGCAAGATGTTGCGCAGGCTGAACGGGCTGAACTTGACCAAGTCGTTCGGCGATTCCACCGTGTGGTGTTTTTTCCACTTGCCGTCTTCCGTGCACGTCGGCGTCGCGGATTCGCAGAGGTGGAAGCAGTACCGCACGTTCAAATCTTTCTCGGGGATGTCCTCCATCTTGTCCTTCGCAGCTTCATCGCCCGCGAAGAAAATCGCAACGATTGTGTTCGTCGGGAGACTGGTGGCCTTGTCGACATACGTGAACGTCAGCTCGCTCGCTTTCGCAGCATACTCGGTGCCACCCTTGGTCTTCCCGACCACGAACTTGACGACGTACTTGATCGCGTACGCCGACGAGCCGTCAAAGTACAACTGGTTCTGGTCGTCGAGCCTCGAATCCCAGCTGGCGATCTCGGCCTTTGAAGTAGCGCTGAGGCACGTTGACACGAGCACGTTGGTGCCCCCTTGGGTCTCGATACCCGGCGTGGCGCACTTGCTCACAGCGGATTGGGCCAGCGCGTCGGCAGCCATGAGCATCTTCCCAAGAGGACGCGGATCCGCACCGACGCCCATGAGCGACATCGTCGCGTTCTCCGCCAGGTCAAGCCTCGAGCCAGAGAGTGAACACGCGTTTTGTATACCACTTTGTTAGTCAAGCATATCCGCCAGCGTCCGCGTAATGAACGCGCGACTTGTGCGAGAAGAGGCGCGGCGGAATGCGGTGGATGCCCTCGCCTTCATTGCTGAGCAAAGCGGTGGCGGTTGCAATTGGCAAAGCACACGACGAGCGACCCCACCACGCACTCTCAGCTGTCATACCGATGGATCTATGGTGGTTGGTGGCTTAGGGGCCCTCGGAGGCGCAGCAACAAAAGCAACCAAGTAAAAAACCAGCAGCTCTATCTGCGTTTCTCACTTTCGGATTGCAGCTCCAGCCCACAAGTAGCCTCCGCTTCCAAGCCACCGTTGCCGTCAGCCAGTCTCTCGGTTGACTCGCCGCCTTCAGTGCTCAACAGACCGCCACCCCCGAAGCATCGGCTCGCCTCGACAAGCATGAAAGAGCTGCCTTCGCTGGCGCTCGGCTTTGGGGGCGCTTTGCCACCTCCTCTTATCTCTTCACATTACAGTTGTAGCCATAGTCCAGTGGTATTGTCTGTGAAGCGGCGTTTATTTCTCTCAACTTGGGGTTTGTTCATTTGTGAATTGGAATCCTTTCACAGACACGAGCTGATCCTGCCGAAACGAGTCGACTGTTGGATAGGAACGACCATAGAGGTGCTGGCTGGTGCTCGGTGTCTTCGTATCAAAGCTTCTATGCTGAGACGTCTGTCCTCAAAGGTGGACTCGACGAGTAGCACTCAATTACGATACAGCAGCGACTGACACAATGCAAACAACATGAACAAATCCTGCACTCACGCTTCACTACGCGACGCTCCGCTCGCTGGACAGGCGCGGCAACGTTCAGAATCAGAGCGGTTGCGTTCTCTCCATCTACTACGAGCGCAAGCAAACATACCCACCCCAGTTCTCGTCGCTGTGAGAGCCCCGTCACTACAACGTAGTGGGGGCTCTTTGGCGCGTGTGGCTCAAGCGTTATCACGTAGGACGTTGCAGTATGTAATTAATCTGACGCAACCTATTTCCCTATTTAGATGAGCCGCAGAGCGACTCGCAGCGACCGTCGCTTGTTCTCGTAGGTGCTGGTGCTCAGTTCAGAGACCAGCGATACCGTATTGGTATTCGCATCCACGAAGGGCAGTTGGTTCTTGGTACTGTACATATTCCAGTTCACACCGCAAGAGTTCGCACTCGGCTCTTTCGCCCCGCAGTTGAAGCCCTCACGAGCAAATGCTGACAGTGAACGAAGAGCACCAGGACTGTACGTATGTTTCCGTGCAACACCCGACTAGAGAAATCATGTCAATCGCCAGGGCACCTCGAGAGAGGGGCTTTGGAGCCTGAGCTCTTCGCTGTGGCTCCATCTGGACCTCTGGACCTCTGGACCTCTGGACCTCTGGACCTCTGGACCTCTGGACCTCTGGACCTCTGGACCTCTGGACCTCTTGGCCCCACGAGGGGTCCTCATGGTCTCCCTCTCAAGATGGACCGTCAACGTGACAAGTGTGGCGCATTTTTCATTTGTGGAAGGATCCGTTCAGTTGTTGTTGTTTGGCAGATTTGATTTGCGGACTTGCATAAAGCGCAAGACAAGCTGCGGCTGCAATGAGAGTAGGCAGCAAATTGCAATTGCGCGCAAGTTGTTTGCGAGTTTGTTTGTGATTGTGCTGTTGGTCTTCACTTGCGTGGGTTGTGGTCTTCACGCCGCCACACATCAGAGATCGCGAGCGAGCGGAGTTGTTTCAGGCTCGAACAAACATCTCAGACAACACACAAGCCCATCCGCAAAAGCAACGCAGACCCCCGACGCAAGCAACACAGTGTGACTGTACGTACGTACCTGTGGGGCCAGTAAGGAAATGGGTCTCCATCGAGATGGACAGGTACATGCCACACGTTTGCGCTTTCATTGTGTCGTTTGTGTTTGTTGCTTGCTTTGGGGAGGGAACGGCGCGCTTTGCTTTCTGCTGAAAGGTCAAGCGAGAGTGGCTCTTTCTGATACTCCACACAGCTCTCTGCACGCGCGGCAGGCGGGTGACGAATGTGCGGATAAAATGGCCAGTCGGGTCATCAGCAATTTGTGACTTGGAGGCAGGGAGCACGTGACGAAAACTGGTTGCTGAGCGCTTGAGGCAACCAGTTGAAGTCTGCACAAGTTGCATGGTGTATTACATAATACACACAAACCCAACAACACAGACAAGCAAGCACGACTTGTTTGAATGTGCTTCGCTAAATGAATGCCCAAACACCTTGCAGGATCTTGAGCTCCGTTCTCAAGGAGTGTGCTGTGGTATGTGATCGCAAGATCGGTCTGCGGGATGCCCAACAAGCTTGGCCGATCTCCAGGAACAGGCAAAGATTGGCTCAAGTGCCAATGGATTTGCTGGCGAGCAAGTCGCCGGACAACAGTTGTTGACAACAGAATAATCGCGTTGGCTTTGCGACAGGACTTGTTGCGGAGCTTGCTGCTGGTCGGTTCGCGTGCGCACAAGCTGCAAAATTGTGTTGCTGGACAACAAGGCAAGCTCAATTTTAAGGTCAACCTTAAAATTAGCGAGAGCGTTTCGTTCTTGCAAAAAGCAATCGACCGGCCCGTTTTTGTGCGGTTCCATTTTGGTCAAAGCAGATGGTCCAGAGGTCCAATTTGAGTTGAGGCGCGAATTCAGAGCATTGAGTTATCCGAGGCCAAATAACTGGAGGGAGCGAGCGCTCCAAGCAGATTAATTGTTGTTGTTGGAGGGATCGCTTCAAGCACAGCGCTTGTGTTGTTCAAAGACTCAAGAAGTGACTTGCGAGTTGCGGGGACGCCCTCATATTCGCACGGGGCTCTCGTCGAATATGCATGCGCTCTCTGGGCAAAAAAGCTGGCGACGAGAGGCGACTTCGGCTTGCAGAGATCGCGGCTAAGGTGCTGCGCGATGGCGTGGCAGCTGTTTTGCGGACGGCGGCCTTACCAAACCTGGCTCTTGTGCCAGCAGTGAACACGGCATCCGGCTATCGGTGAGATACAATTTTTCAGAGGTTCCAGGTACAGCTTCTTCCATACAAATATTGCTCAAACTCTGAAATGGACACATTCAAGCGGTCTCTCGCATCCAGTGTCAGAGGTTTTGATGCGTTCCCGCTGGTGAGTAACGCACTCGGGTGTCGACCATCTCTCGTGTGACAGGGAAGTGTCTTACCCGCCCGAGTCGCTCGGTGCAGAAAGTGCTGCTGTGGAAAATCAAACCAGGAACGTGCTGACTTGGATTCTCACAGCGTTTGGTTTTGTGTGGTGGGGGGAGAACTTGCTGATTTGCGTTTGGGTCGCAAACACTCGACAAATGATCGGCAAAGAAGAGAGAGAGAGAGAAAAAGCAAGATAGCAAAACGAGACCCACATTATTGGATTGCCTGTAATGCGTCACTATCTATACAAGCCCCATCGCTGAGTTTGTCCAAGACGATTTTATGCTTAAGGGACAAAACGAAAAGATGAGCAAGAGATCAGACCTGGGATTTCTATGGATCGACTCGGTCGTTCCCTCCACTTTATTGTCCGCGGTCCAAGGGAACAAGTTGCGCGCTGTCGACCATCAAACAACTTGCTGGGCTGCCTGTTGAGACGCACATGTGTTGAATCAAAAGTGCTCCATTCCCTCCTGTCCGTCCGTCCGTCCGTCCGTCCGTCCGTCCGTCCGTCCGTCCGTCCGTCCGTCCGTCCGTCCGTCAACGCGCTCCCTCGCAGGTGGACACATCACGATGTCCTGGGCATCTGACGTGCCGCCCCAAGCCGTCTTGCGGTCTCTCTATTGCACAGAAGCGGGACGCAGCGATTAGCTCACTCGGCGGCAATCCGCTGGCGCGTTGTCGGCGCAGCTGGGGCGGCATGCAAGCCAAAGCGTTAGGCGATTTATGAACTGGGTGCATTCTGGTGCAAGCTCCAAAACAAACAATTCGCAAGTCAAAGCAAAACATGCGCAAAACAAGATGGACGGTCTCTGTGACTGGATCGCGTGTACACTTTTGTGCAGAAACCAGGCAGAGATGATGCGTCAACAGCTCGATAGTCCTTGTTTAAGTTTTTGTATGGAGAGAAAAAGAAAGAAGGCGGATGACGAAGAAAGTACTGTCCAGTCGATTCTCCTCAGAAGGCATAATGCGGACCCTTACATACTATGCGGTAAACCATTATGCATATCAAAAAAATTGATGCAAAGGCAGGAATTACTCAAACCCAAGTCTTTATCGATCGGAATATTAGGTTACCTACAAGAAATCAACTAGCAAAGGTAGCAGCCAACACGACTTCTTGCCGTATGCCGACCAGTTGGCCTGTGGGCGTGAACGAGTTTAACCTGAAGGCATTGCTATTAGCCATTGATGCGTAACTACCGGACTGTTCCAGCCGCGCAAGTTCTGTAGTCACCATATCGTAATTTTGCTGTCTCTAAATGATGCTCGGGATAGTTGATGGTGACTTAGCGAAGTACTAGTATGTTTAGATACACTATGCGATCTACAATATCCGTACTCCGGAGTCTATGGTACTTGGCTATACCTGGTGCGAGAGGTGGGCGGGCCAATCTTGCATGTGGCAACATAGGGCCGACTCGCCTTCAATACCCACGCATCACTGACGCGTGTTCCTTGGGCGAGGACTGTGGCTTTCTTGAATTGTTGGCGGAACTCTCATGGCACTCTTGTGTCTGCGCAACCCATTGCGCTACATCCGCGTCCTTGTATTGTTCCACCTGCACTATTAAAACTCTAGAGGAGGGAGTTTGGACCTGTGCTCGGGACAAGTGGGCATGCGAATGCACGTTGTGTTGACCTCAAGCACCATCACATGCTTTGGCAGAAGCTGATTTTTCTTTGCGGCCAAACAAATTCTTTTTGTAAGAGTGCCATTTGTGATTGCCATCATGCAAACGAATGCTATGGGTGCAAGGAGGTTTTATCCAGCTCTGATACGCGCCTTTCGCTTGCATCAACTCACACTAACGTTTCTCGTGCTTTCATTTTGGACACAATTTTGAAAAATGTGGCGAAATTTGCCCAAAGTGCACAAGCTCAAAGAGTGCTCACATTTTGCGCTTGCAAATTTCTTGACGGAAAAATATGACACGGAAACCTGCTTCAGAACTTAGGAGTGAGTACTTGGAGCTGCTGTTGATTTTCAAGTATGTACATTCGTGAATTGGCTGTAAAATTTCAGAAAAGAAGTTTTGCTTGCTCAACATGGGGTAAAGTCGTCGAAGTGTGTCGAAGTATGCAGAACGCACATCCCAGCACAGATGACTGCTTGGATGTAAATCTGCTCACTTCATATTGTTCAACTTGACGGATGCGTTCTCCTGTTCTCCTGGTTCACCAGCACGACAAACTCTAACACAACCACATCACAAACTCACACGCAGGACAAATTTTGTCGGATTTTGTCTGACAAAACCAGTGAAGTATATTTGCAAACCTTATTTTTGCATTTTTTGATCCAAAATTGTGGATGCAAAACCGTCGAATGACGCGCTTTGTCAAATCAATTTCGTTGCAACCCTAAAAAGAAGTTTTACGAGGGATTAGGGGATCGCTTGATCCATTTCTTTGTATGAGCAGAGAGCGTGCAGGTTTGTGAGTTGGGGAGATGGGAGCAGATGACTCTCATTTGCTGGCCAATCCCGCTTGTTTGTTTGTGTACGCAAGCATCCGAACGCCGCCCGGTTTGTTTGTTTGCTCGAGCAAGCCGAGGGAGGAGGGACGGACGGAGGTCCAATGCGCGATTGCCGTTTTGGCGGCGCTTGTCCTCCTCCACGGTTCAGAATCCATTCCGAGAGGTGATACGCACATTGCTTTCCCTCCCTCCATCTCTTCTTTCCCTTGTGTGAACGAACGAACTCGATCAGCGAGAAGCAACCACTTGCTTGCCATCCACGGTCCAGTAACGTAACGCGCAAGTCAGCAAAGCAAGCAGACAAGTGCGCGCAAGCCATCCAAGCAAATCCAGCAAGTGCGCAAAGACTCATCACCAACAAGCAAGTAAACACACAAGCAAACAATGGCCCGAGAAGACCCGCCACCGACCAAGAAGCAGCACATGAGCACTGGCGCCGCGTCCGGCGTCATCCTGGACGGCGGCAAGAGCGCCAAGATCGACGCGTCCTGGAGCAAGAGCGGCGCCGACGCCATCTCATCATCCGCTAAGGACAGCGGCGTGCTGCTGGAGTACGCCTCGTCCTACGCGCACGCGCCGCTCGTGTACGTGGACGCCAAGGACCACGACAGCGACTCGCGCAGCAACAGCGGCATGAGCGGTCTCAGCAGCAGCAACACGCGCAAGCGCCAGCTACCGGCGTCGCCCGTGTCGGCGCAGTTCCCGCGCGGCGGCAACGTGGCGTTCACGGACTTCAAGCTGGACTTTGGCGGCTACGAGATGGGTGGCGGCGCGCTGCCCCGCCCGCCGTACCTGCAGCCACAGTACCCCGTGATCGATGAGAACCCGCACGAAGTGATCGAGTTCCTCAAGAGTCTGAGTCTGACGATCCGTCTGGACCCGGCCGTGATGAGCCAGGTGGCCGACAAGCTCATGTACTACGGCTTCGACACGGTGCTGGCGCTCGCGTTCGCGTCCATGGAGGACCTGCAGCACTGCGGTCTGCACAACCACGTGGACTACCAGGTCGTGTACCAGCAGTCGCGTCGCGAGTTCTCGGCGCGCCAGTTCCACGGCCCCGGCGAGTTCTCGAACGCGAACACGGTCTCGCGCTGGCTCATGCTCTGCAGCATCCCGAAGAAGAGCGCGTTCGAGTACTCGGAGCGCCTGTGCCGTCTCGGGTACCCGAGCGTGAACGAGTTCGAGCTCATCCTGAACGATGAGCGCGCGCTCTCGGAGTTCCGCATCGGCCACCGCCGGCTGTTCGTGCACTGCGTCACGGTCGCAATCAACCAGGCGTCGCTCGGCGGCCACCCGTCCTCATCGTCGTCATCTTCCTCCCACATGAGCCACCACCACCAGCAGTACGGCCAGGTGTACGACGCCGGCTCGTCCAGCGCGCTGCTGCAGCCGCTCGAGATCCACCGCGAGACCGAGTTCGACAGCTTCTTGGACGCGCTGATCGACCCTGCGGACCAGCCCCGCTACGGCGCCACGGCGGTGGACAGCTATTACCACCACGCGCACCACCACTACCAGCAGCAGCGCAGCGTCCACGACGACCACGGGAGTGGCAGCGACGAGGGCGAGTACGGCGAGTCGGACTTTTTCCGCTCGGCCGCGGGATCTGCGGACCACATGCTCATGAGCATGAACTACGGCGGCGACGCTGACGGCAACCACGGCGGCGCTTCGTCCGGCGCGGCGATGCGCAACTTACCGTACGACGTGGTGCAGCTGTTGTATGAAGCCGTGAACATGCCGCGCCCGAACCCGTGCCGCCGCGGCAAGAAGATCTACTGGTCCGTGCTGGCGAACAACGGCATGAAGGAGGAGCGCTTCGCAGTGCTGGAGAGCTACACGGCGGCGGAGCTGCAGAACGCGTATCTGCGCCAGTTCGAGCTGCCGGCGAACAACTCGGTGAAGACGGACTCGTGGAGCGAGGACAACATCCGGCAGCTGGAGAACGCGGTGAAGGACCCGCGCTGCCGCCACCTGTCCAAGGTGTGCTGGGAGATGCTGGCCACGGGCCGCACGGGCGTGGACGAGTACGCGCCGCTGGCCAAGTTCACGGCGTCGCAGCTGCGCTCGCGCTTCCGCTCGCTCTTCGGCGACAAGCGTCCACAGAAGCTGCGCCAGAAGAAGCAGATGCTCAAGCTGCAGCAGCAAGAGGTGCTCAAGCAGCTCTAACGCTTGGCGCACGTAGAGGAAGAGTGATAGAGGCAAATTTTATAAATGTGAATGTGCGTGTGTGTGGGACTTTTGAAAGCCTGTAAGATACGCGCGCGCCCCCCAATGATTATTAGAGAGAGATGGCGTGTTGTCGAATGCAACTTCATTATTGTATCCATCGTTCAAAAGCGCTCATAGAGCAGCATTCATGTGGCCACCACAGCAAGTCTCGAAGCTGCTCATTTTCAGGAAACGAAGAGCTACGCTCCTGTCAAGCCAAGTAGTAGGACCCCCCCCCCCCTCCCCCCATCCTACAACCAAGCAAGGCAAGGCACCTACCTACCTGAAGCCAGAGCTCTCTTGGTAAGCAAACGCACAAAGGGAGTGACTCTCCGAGTGTTTCGGTGGCCTGTGGTTACGCCGTCAAGTTCACCAGTCAGCTTGTGTGTTCTCCCGACACCAGCAATGACTCCAGAAGCACAATTTAGGGTCTGGTGCGCATGACCTCTGAATGTAAAGTCCGATGTATCCATTTTGATGTCATGTGCTCACAGTTGGATATGGTTACAGTGAGAACTCCACCGAGCCACAAGGAACTTTTCAGGAATGGTTGTCTGTGGTGGCACTCAATCCCAAGAATACAGTCTGCAGAGAGGGGCACGCGCATGATCACATGCGATTATCATTCGTGGCCGTGTGGAATGATGGTTCGCATGCATTTTCTCCTGATCGAGAGCCACTTCAACCTGTGCAACCTCGGACACTTTGCACCCAAATGTTGCAGAGCATCAGAGGGCTCGTCCAAAGAAACCTTGCCGGTGGTACATATTACTGTATGACAGCTCGTGTTTGCGTTGACCCCCTACAATCTCTGTCTAACACTTGCAGCCCAGAGCTATCAATTGCAGCTCTCTGTATCTGGAAAGCTTTCGCGCCGCATTTTGGAGGGCACATCAATCCACACAACACATACATTCTCTCCCTCTCGCCCAGAAAAAATCCACCAGAATGATGGCAGAATCGATCAAAGCGCAAAGCAAACGGCAACCAGCAGTTCTGTTTCAAAACATCGTCGTCGTCGCTTTGTCGATTCAGTCGTTGCCATAAGAGGCTGGTGCATTCAGGGCGGCTATCTATCCATGCACTTATCCATGGACAAGTATGCCTGTGGAACTGTGCGACTTTAAGGAGAAAGAATCGCGCTCACTCTCTCTCTCACACACACAGGCAGGCAGCATGCTCATCGGCTTTTGTAGCAGTTTGAACATGTGTAAACAGTGAAGAGAAGACCTTCACTCTGTGCAGCCTCGCACTTTGATGTGGCTAGGGTTTCGCAGATTTGTCGCGCGCTGATTGGATAGCACGCATCCAGCCACACACATTCTCTCGAGACAGTTTTGAACACAAATGAGATGTTGAATCAAACTAGTAAAATGCAGATGCAATGTGTGTATTGAGCACATTTTACAACAAGTTTGATGACATCGTCCATGTAGAGGAAGATCACCTTACAAAATCGATTTATGTTTTAAACATTCTAATGTGGTGATAAAAACACCGCGCTTTTTTGCATTTCGCTTTTTGCGTGGCTAGAGAGAGAGTGATTGAAACGAATGATTGTTCTTCCTCCGAGTTGCCATTTGAAAAAAGCCCCGCGAAGAGCTACGACCCAAGCGCGCGCGCGAAGCTGCACCCACCCACGCGAGTCGAAACATCCGCAACCAGTAGCACCTCAGCATGAGCTTTTACAACACGGGCGCGTACTCGGGGGGTCTGCCGCCGACCGCCCCCTCCACTTCTTCTTCTTCCACGGCGTCCTCCACCACCACCGCCGCGCCGACCGCCGGTGGGTTCAAGCGCCAGCGCCTGAACGACGACGCGGCATCCAAGGCGGCGAATGCCGCGGCGACGACCGGCGCTGCGAACGGAGAGGGCGATGCGGGCGAGAGCACCGACAAGAACGGCTACCCGAACATGTCGCTGAGCCTGCAGAAGGACGCGTCGTGGAGCACGATGCTCGGAGACGTCGACAGCTTCGGCGGGCTCGGACCGATGCCCTCGATGAACGCCGTGCTCGAGAAGCGCGCGTCAAGTCAGTTCTCGATCTCGTCGCTGCTGCCTTCGTCCGTGAGCATGCAGCAGTCGACGTCGACGACGAATGCTTCGAGCACCACGACGACTGCAAATGAGCAGAGCGGCAACGGACAGCTTCCTCCGTACGCGGACGGATCGGGCGGGAACCAAAAGTACATGGACGCGGCGACGGGCGAGTACATGTACCCAGACAATGTGCGTCCGATGACTTTTATCGATAAGCAGAGCCTCGTGCAGAAGATCACGCTGCTGCCAAGCCAGTACCTGCGCGGTTTGATGGACGTCATTAGCAAGTACCAGCCCGAGACCGTGCGCCAGATTGACGACGACGGCTACGCTTTCGACCTGGGCCAGATGAACGAGAACACTGTGTGGGCGATCAGTGATTACGTGAAAGACTCGATGGTCGAGCTCGACGGGTACATTCGATCACGTACGTCCGCTGGTATCTCGGATGCGCAGAACGGCGGCAACGCTGATGCTCAAAATGGACGCCCCCCCTCGTCCAACGAGCTTTTGAACAACCCAAAGATGGCGGCGATGACGGGCAACGACAACCAGTCCAAGTTTCTGGAGCAGGTGGACATGTACTCGAAGCCAAAGATCACCAAGTCCCGCGTGAAGCCTTCAAAGAAACACGAGTGCGAGATCTGCGGCAAGCAGTTCCGCGGCCGCTCGGAGCTCCAGAACCACATCCGCACGCATACAAAGGAGAAGCCGCTGGCGTGCTCTCACGCCGGTTGCACGAAGCGATACGCACATAGCTCGAACCTACGCGCGCACGAGCGCACGCACCTGGGCATCAAGCCGTACTCGTGCCACTACGACGGCTGCGGCAAGAGCTTTGCGCACTCGGTGTCGCTGAAGGAGCACATCTGGATGCACGCGGGCTTCCAGCCGTACGTGTGTCCGTACGAGGGCTGCGAAAAGAAGTTCACACAGGTGTCCAACTTCGCACGGCACAAGAAGACCCACGAGAAGGAGGCGCGCAGCGAGAACGACCAGTCGGTCGACAGCGACAACTGATTTTTAGCTGTTGTTGCTGTATTTTTGAGAAAGCTTCAAGAAAGCGTCACCGCGAGATGGCTGCAAACTCGAGAGATTCGCTGGTTGCTTGCTGCAAGTCAAGACAGGAGAAGAAGCGAGAATGAGAGGACAGGCTGGACCCCCCCCCCCCCTCTCTCGCATAGTTTAGGTGGAAGAAGAAAGGGACGTATGTATATGTGGACGATCTTACTTTATAAATGAAAATCAGCATTGCTCTCAAGTCCATCCAGTGAGTTTGCTGAGTGTCGCCTGTATTTTTGGGCCTATGTCGCCAGCATGTAGCTGGTAGGTCTCCGCGGTGCAGGCTCACCGATCCCTTCGCTAGCCTATCCTAGCAAGCGACTGACGTTCTTAATGAAGATGTTCTTACTGGTGTTGATGTCTCGATCCTGAGTGAGGCGACACGAATTACATTTGTAGATGGCACTGGCTCCGAGATCGTACTTCACGTTCCCGCATCTTGAGCATGTCTTCGAGGTGTACTCCTCACTGCATTCGATCACGACCCCCAGATCTCTCCATTTTGTATTTTAGGAGGTTCTTGAACCTGAAGTGGGATAGAGCCGTCATCGCGCGCACGGAAGGACTTGACAGCTTGCGTCGCGCTCCAGCAGGCCGAACCGCGGCTGCGGCGTCTGTTGCCGCGCTCTGGTTGTACTTTCGCGCCATCTCGGAGGTCTGGAACGCCGATAGGAGAACCTCGTGGTAGTTGGCCGACAACCAGCTCGAGACCTTGTGGTGCAGGTCACA
>JAASFI010000397.1:0-30143 GCA_023333705.1 Globisporangium viniferum | reverse complement strand
GCTGCATTTAATTTGAGGAACCAATCAGCGGTCCTTGACGTGGTGGTGGTGGTGGAAAGGTGCCTCGCATCACGTGGGAAAAGACAAGTTGCCGCGGCTCGTCATCTTCACTTGAAATGTGCGCCTGTTGAGACGAGAGAGGGAGAGAGAAGGGAACACCCGCTGCTCTCTACACAGTATCGGTATCCGAAACCGAAGTTCATTCAGTTGGGAAAGCAACGTGTTCGTGGACGAGGCGGACGTTTTCGTTCGCCATCGGAGTCGCGCCCGTTGAAAAGTGTCCACAAACCCAGCAAATACGATCTATCCTCATTCTTTTTGGAGCTGCAATCAGACTGACGTATTGTTGCTGTGAGGTTAGTGATGCTGGTATCGTGAAGGCGCCTGGGCTAAGGCCATCTCTCAATAGTACTCATTGACACAGTCAAACGCTCCGTACGGTTCACAAACTCTGTATGAATGCACGCAAGACCTGTGTCGCCAAACAATTAGCATCAAGCGTCTGGATAAAACCAATTTTAAGCCATCTCCAAAATGTATTTCATCTTCATTGCTGAGAAGGGGTCGCAACGCACGCTGTCCGACGTTGAGACCAGTCGCACACGCAAAACAGATCGCTGCTCTTCTTGTTAGTAGTTTTTAAGCACGGCAGAATCGCAGGTTGGAGCCCTTGTCCGTTGTACATCGAAGCCACAAGAGCCGCATCGGACAGTTGAATGATGACTGACCTCGTTGCATGGAGCCGACCAGTTGAGTACTCACAAAAAGTGCAAAGCGCTCTGTGGGAACAGACATGTTACCGCGGCTCGTGTGGCTCGCCATCTCCACTCTCGCGTTCTTATATTGTGTCCGTCTGCCATTAGAGAGAAGTGCGCGCTCGTGAGACGCGCAGTGAAGGAGTAAGGACAAAGCGCAAGTTTCATCTCGAACGCATCACTTTGCTTTATCGTTCTCAGCTTTCACTCTAAAATCCTTCAAGCGCCCGGGACAGGTGGACAGTGGCGACACGCTGTCCCTGTTTAAACGAAAGAGCCAATTGCTGCAAGTATCCGAAACCGAACTTCACTCAGTTGGGACAGTGGCGATCTTTCGTTCGTTCGTTCGTTCCTGTTCGCCCTCGGAGTTGTGCCGCCTGTTGAAAAGTCCTAACAAAACTTCAGCGCCGCAACAGAAGAGACTGCATCCATCCTACGGCCCAATGGTCGAAAGCAAAACGAGAATCCCCGTTTATTCCTTATGTACCTTTGCTGACAAGGGGACGAGGCTCGCAGTCTGAGCCTGGGAACAGACACCCTCGGAATCCTGGCGACTTCCCAACTGACTGAAGTTCCGTTCAAGTTGGCGCAGTCCCTGGCTCGTCCACACTTGTGAAGCAAGAATTGAAGCATTGGACCTGGTCCCAGACACATTAGACAGTAGGCGCGTTGCTATTTCTATCTCGTCGTGACGATTGATGATTTCGGATGGCGAGGGCTGTGATGAGTTGGTTGGTTCAGCAGTGAGCTTCACACGCGCCAGAAGCCTAGACTCAGAGAGCAGATCACAGCTACAATTGCAGCTTGAATGGACTGCCACGTTCGCACCATCGAGGTGCTTTTCCCAGCGAGTGAAAAGCGGTTTCAGTCCTGGGAATTGACAGTTGACGCCAGCCTCTGAACAGAGTTCAAATGCGATTTCACGGGCGACCCAGATGGGGAGAAACGACTGTGAGCCAGTCTCTCTCATACATTAACACGCGCATCAATAGCGGAGGTTCATGTAGACCCTGTTGTGTAAAAGTATGAGACCAGTTGGTTCTCTTCTTTAAATCGTCACGGGACGGAATACGGTCAGTCATCATCAACCGCCAGGTGCAACAGCTTCAAGCAAGAGTGTCGTACCATGAGGAGGGCACGCGCAGATGGAGGGCTCCGAAGGAACGGTACGGCGAGCGGGTAGTAAGAGGCACGAAGCTGCTGTCCTCTCGAGGAGCTTGGTTGATCAGCGCGCTTTCAAAAGCTCACTTTGAGTTTTGGTTTGCGCCGCGCAGATCACCGACAACACCGACAACCAAAAGCGAGACCTGATCCAACAAGCCTTCTTTCGCTCCAACGACCACCATGAAGATAAGCGTGCCTGTGATTGCGGCGGCAGTGGTCGCTGCGCTGGCGCAGATCGATCCCAGTATGGCGCTTGACAACAGTAAGCAAATGCACCTGATGAGATCAGAAGGTTTGGGTATCACCAGACTCGGCACCTCACTTACCCCGTCCTGTGTTGTCTCTTTGTAGTGCCGCCAGAACACCACTTGCGCCAGCTTGACGAGGCGACGCCCAACGCCCCGCCACACGAAGCTGATGCTGGTCAAGGCGACGGCAACCAGGAGCAATGGTGGGGTGGGGGAGGAGGCTGTTTCCCCGGATCGTGGAGATGGCCACACTGCCGCTTTGGTGGACACCACCGCTGCTTCCCTGGATCGTGGGACTGGCCTCGCTGCCGCTGGTTCGGCGGTGGCGGTCACTGGGGTGGCTGGGGCGGCTGGTAAGCGAGCGCTTGCTCTGCTTCCAGCGAGGGCTGCCAGCTTTGACTGGCGAGGTCTGATCTGCTGCGAACAAGAACTCCCGAGTGGTGCCCCGCCCAAGTTGTTTTCCCTTTGCTGTGCATGTTGTAGTTGTTACTGTTGTGGTTCTTTGCCGAGTGTCGTATGGGGCAGAAAGTAAGTAGTGTTTGGTGCGGTAGTAAGTACGGACGAATCGATCCTGGAGGTAGGAGACATGTAGTAATAAGCCAACCAACAGACGAGTTCTGTTCGCATTTTTGTTTGTTTGGATAAACCAGTCAAACCTGAGTGTTTTGGAATTGTGACTTTTTCTTCCAAGTGTGTCGCAGAAGGCTGTGATATACGGGTGTAGTTACGATCCTTTGTGATGTACTTGTAGTATGGATCCATGCCAGTCAATCAGTTGGCTGGCATGTATCGAAACCCACCGCTAATTGCGAAGAGAGAGAGAGAGAGAGTTGAATTGGTAAATGAAACTACAGGCCACCAAGGTCATATGAAATGCTTTAATCCATGAATGCACACAAACACCCACAGCCGCCAATTCACACGCACCCACACTACTGTCGCAGCCTTTCATCGCCTCGTTGAGTCTGACTAATACAACGGCAAACAACTTCCGTCCCAGAATGTGTGGTGCTGTAGTTGCAGGTTACAAGCACAAAATATGGTATCAGTGAAGCTGGAAGGTTTCCAGTTTTTGTTTGGTTGAAATATTGCGAATTTCAACCAAATATTTGCGAAGTTGAATTGCTGAATGACTCTTTGGATCATTCAAAATCTCAGCCTATGCACTTATATCGTGAATACCTATAAAGTTAGGAAACCCAACCGAAAAAGGACAAGCGTCCCGAAAATGTTGTTTCTTTGATTGTTGTACGTGCTTGAGAAGTACTCCGGTCTACGATTCACAAGAGAAGCAGTGAAGCAACAGGAACAACAGCAAGAGCATGGTGCAGGTGCGCTCCGAAAGCTGCTTCGGTGGCGTGATCGAGTTCTACATGCCACCATCCCCGCCCGCGTACACGCCCATGGCGGTGCCCGTGCCGCGGTAGAGCGAGGCGCTCAGCCAGATCGGCGTCACGCTCGTCAAGAGCGGCGGCGCCATGGACCGCCACAGCGACATGCTGTCGTTGCCTTTTTCTACTCCACCGAGCCGCAAGCAGGGTCAGACTTTGACAAGCGAGGTCTCGCTATTGTTGAATTTTTCTATCAATAAAATAGACATTCGTCAATTCAAAAGTCTGCTGAGTCTATTATTGAGAAGTGATTTTTTGTAACTTGGATGGTCAAATTTGGAAAACACGGATCAAACCAGTTTGACCCATACTTTTTTTGCAAAAGTCGAAACAGAAAAATCATAGTCTTCTTTATTTCGAGCAAGTAAAAGTTCTGTTCCACATTTGAGACCCATTAAAACGAAATGATCATTATCAACCATTTGAGGTTATTTAGAAAACGGCACCCAAAGTTTGATTTGCGGTTTTTCGTACTTAGAAGGGAAGCGAGATACAGGCGAAAGACCGTTTCTGTCAAAAATCCAATCGCCATGAGTGCCAGTGACGAAGAAGAAGAGGCCGCCGTCGCCGAGGAAGACGAGTCCCAGTATGAGTACGAGTCGGACGAGGACCTGACAGAGGGAGAGTACTGCGGCGATTAAGAATGGGAGCCGCGCAGCGAGTTGTGGCGTGCGCGCGTGCTCCGCGTGATCGACGCGAAGTGCTGCGACAGCGCCTGCCTGCGAGGAAAGGAAGCTGCCGTTGAGCGGTTCTTGGTGTCCAAGGACACCATGTCAAAGTCGGAAGTGAAAGCCAGCCTTCTGTCTGTTCTCGAAGTCTGTCTGCATATCGAGTTGGGGAAGCGAAAGCGATCCACGGGTAAGCGAACCCGCTTCGACTATTATTTGCCGCTAGTTGGTGCTGTGTGCAGGGCTGCGTTTGCTCGACGCTGCGATATTGGAGACGCAACGCTGACGAGGTGTGAACGCCTTGCATTTCTATCTCCCTGTTCTATCATTATTTCTAATCAAACTTGTGTGTTTAGGTATCGACGGCGTGTGAATGGTGGAGCAGTGTCAGCGAAAGAACACAGGGGCAAGCAGAACCAAAATGCTGCTTGAGTCAACAGAGAAGCAATCGTGGCGTAGTTTCAAGAGTACGCAGCAACAGAGGACGAGGTGGCTCCTCTACGCTGTCGCCGACGGGAGATGAGGGAAGGCGGTGATGTCGCTCGTTACGACGCGGAGCAGTACACACTGCTGCCGGAATCCAAGACGTGGAAAAAATCTACACCCAGTATCTCCTGTTTCTGGACGGCATAGCCGCTGTCGGTTGTGAGGACAGTGAAGCTGCTTCACAAAATGCAGATACAGAGGTTGGACTTGGTGTGAAGGGAGCCGCTACCGCTACCCAGACAGTCGTGAAAACGGTAACCCAAGACGCAGTCAGTTTCAGCCAGTTTCGTTCAGTGCTGGTCAGAGACTGCCCGTTGATAAGATCCGGTCGCGGTGAGAGAACGTCTGCGACATCTGCTTAATTCACAAGCATCGAATACCGGAGGAAGCCGACGCGTTAGTGGGCGAAGACGAAGGCAGAGACTACGGCGAGCACGTGGAGACTGCTAAGGCCGTGCGGTGAGTTGGCGTTTGCGATCATTTCGTTTTGCTATGGCATGGCATTAACGATCATTTTGTTTTTTTTGTATAGATACCAGTACCAGCGTGACAAAGATGAAGCCACGGACTCACCTTACGTCCTCACAATGGACTTCTCGCAAAATCTAACGCTTCCACACTGCGCTGACCAGCCCAGTCGTGGTATTTTCAGTCACTCATGGCGGTATACGTGTTCGGCATTCACAGTGAAAACGAGCAAGCAATGACAAACTTTGTCTACTCAGAGCGAGCTGGTGGAAAAGGGTCGAACGAGATTATCACCATGCTCGAGGAGTACCTCCGGCAGAAGCTGGTCATATCGGACGAGCGGAACAACTGCAACAAAGTCACACTCTACGCCGACAACTGCAGCGGGCAGAACAAGAACAACTATACTCTGAAGTTCTTGCTCTTGCTAACGGACACAGGGTTTCTCCAAGAAGTCAACTACAAGCTCTACGTGAAGGGTCACACCAAGAACGCCTGCGATCGCGGCTTCCTGGCGATCAAGAAGAAGTTCAACAGTGAGATTAGCTGGGTGTTTGATCACATCCTCGACCACGTGAACTCGAGCGCTAGCAACGAAGCTTTTGCTATTGACGGCGATAACAACCCATTTCGCAACTACAAAACCAACCTGCGCATGACTTACAAGGACGTCACCGGCATCAAAAAGTTCCAGCTCTTCAGAATGACTAGCGCGAACTCCGGCGTTGTGGAGTGCAGAAAGACGCCCAAGGGCAAGATCGTTTTCCAGAATTTGCGTCGCGACCCCGAGGACGTATCGGTCTGGGACAGCCAAGCGGTCGACGACATCTTCTCGTCGTTCCTTCCTCTGACACCTCCGCCACTGTGCAAGTTTTCAATACCCCAACTTCCCGATTTTGCACAAGTCTGGAGCAGATTATACTTGAATAAATTAAGGAAACGATGTTTCACATTTTGCAACCTTTTCATTCGGGACACCTGTGTCCCGTAATTATGGACTCATGCATCCCGAATAAAGTGCTTAAAAGAGGGACTGTTTGCACTGACTTACAGTTCTTAATCAAATAGAGCGCTCTAAGTTGTCCCTTGTTTAGACTCTGTCGAATCCGTCTGTCCCGTGTTTACGATCTTCAAGGAGGGACTGAAAGTCATGTCAACACCCAAAAGCTCCTCATTTCGCAAAAGCTCAACCAGAACGAGCAACACAACACCAGGACCGCAGTAGTGCACATTGAAGTGAACGAGAAGAACGATGCCGCCGTCCGACGAAGAGCCCGTGCTGGTGGACGCCGTGGTGACGCCCGTGGTTGAAGCCATCGTGGACGCCGCTGAAGTGGTTGCCGCCGCGCCGCTGGTCGAGAAGGCGGCCGAGGTGTCGCTGCAGAAATCCGCCGCGGCCCTCTCGCAGTATGAGCGCTGGGTGGTCGCTCACACGGGCCTCGCGCGCAACCTGCAGACCATGTTCTACATCGCGCCGCAGCTTGTGCCGGTGCGTGTTTGCGCTGTTGTTTTTGTTGATGCGTGTGTGGATCGTACAGTTGGGGGCAAAGTGCTGACCCTGATTGTTCTCTTTTGTTAATGGCTGATGATGTTGCTGTTGCGACTGTAGAAAAAAGCGGTCGAGCCGGAGGTCGCGACCCAGTTCGGGTACTCGCTCGCGGGGCTCTTGCACTTGTACCACGACTACATCCTGTACAAGTCGGCGAAGAGCGCAGACGACAAGCCGCCAAATGCGGTTGAGCAGTACGTTTTTGTCTGCTTTATGCGCGCTTGTGTGGACTTCATTTGGTCATGGAGCTGACTTAAAAGTGTATCCCTGCTGTGCGTAGACTCACGCGCTTGGTCCGGGTGCCGCTGTCGCTGATCACGCACACGCAAGTGCTCTCGGAAGTGCTGGCGAAGAAGATTGGCGGAGAAGTCGGCAAGTGGAGAATGGTACGAAAGCAATGCGCTGTTTTAGTTGCGCTTGTTAGGCGTCGCTGTGTTTGATTTTTGACTGATTCTAACCCGTCACGCTTGCTGCTGTGCTTTGGCATTTCGATAGATCGTCTGGCTGGAAGTCGTCAAGGGTCTGCTCCGATTGATTCTGCTGGTGCAGACGCGCCGGTCGATGCTCCTCAAGGGCGGAAAGGTGCGCTTTCTGTGCCGTGCATGTCGTTCGTTCTCTTTATTCGAAATAGCCAATAGTTCTCATGTGACGTGTTTGTGTGACACTTTGGGGACAATAGTACAAGGGCGTGGAGACGTCGCCAAAGCCATCGGCGTTTGCGCGCTTCAAGAAGAACTCGGCGGACAAGCGCGGCTCGCGCACTGGCAAGGCCTTTGGGAAGAAGGGTGAGTGATATCATCTAGCTGCTGTGTTGGCGTTTGCATGTGATGGAGTTTCTCTAACTGCTATTTGCTCTTCTCGTTGTCTCACAGCTGAAGAACCAGTCCCAGAGGAAGCTGCCACGACCTCGACGGCGCCAAACACGGTCACATTCGAGGTACGAAGCTCTGTATCCGTATTGAAATTGAGTCACTTTGGCGTTCATAACGATATCCTATGCCTTTCTCTTTCTCTTCATTAGGACCCGTCGGCTGTGATCAGCAAAGTGCCGCGCGAAGACCTGCTTATCGGCGGTGAAGTGCTCCACATTCTGCGACCTGTCGCGTACGCGCTTTTGCGCATTCGCCGCACGGAGGAGTCGTGGACGCCAGTGGTTGTATCGTTTTTGATGGAGATCTCGGGGTACGTTGTTGCTTTAATCCCTGCTATACATGGCGAATTTGTTACGAAGATTGAGACTGACTGAAATGCTTTGCTCTCTCATACGTGCAGCTTGTGGATGTCCAATGCAGCTCTCAAGCCAGCGGCGGCTGCTGGTACGGAGGCAAAGCCTGCGGAGAAGCCAAGCCAGAAGGTGCAAGACGAGCTGTCGGCGAGAAAGGTGCGTTTCGTTGCATGTTTCGAGTCTCAAAACCATTTCCCTCCATTTGTTGTTGAAATGTGGTTTAACATTGTTCGATTGTTTGCAAATGTGGTTACATTCTATGTTTGTTTACATGTAGATGGCGCTGCTTCTCTACTTCCTCCGCGACCCAGTGTTCGCGTCGGTCACCCAGCCAGCGACTGGCAAGGTACAAAACACGAGCCTCGTGCCAAATCATAGATGATGTAGTGCCTGCTTGATTGTGCTAACCTCCGTTTCTTCCTTTGCTGTTGTTGCTCTTTCTCCCAGGCGTGCGATGTACTCGACTACGTGCCAGTGGTGGGCCGCGTCGTCCGCTTCGCATCGACCAGCGTGATGAACTACTACCACCAGTTCCACTTCTACACGTCCGCCTCGTAGACCACCAATCCAACCTGGAGTTGAAGCGCGCCAGTCTGTCTGTCGATCCATGCCGTGCAGTCGGTCAGTCACTCAGTTGGTCGCTGTTCCTTCCATTTGTGTACACGTCGCTTGTGGGGAGTTGCTCTCCATCCATCACTCATTTCTTCGTTTTCTCACAATCCATTGTTCTTGTCAGCCAAAGAATAAATACGAAAATGTCCATTTTTGACTTCCAAGCTGTTTTGTCTATTGCATGTGTGTGTTTTTTTTGTTCTTCAGCTTGTGACTCGCGTGTAGAAGAGAATGTAGGCGCTCGACAGGGTCTCCTCTCGAAATGTGTCTTCATCGAGCGCCGTCACGACGTCGTCGTCCATTCGGAGCCATTGCGCTTTCGATTCTCTCTCTTGCTGCTGATGGTTCACGTACGCCACGTAATGTCCCGAGTCGATCGAGTTCCCCACGTGAGCGCACACCGCGACGAGCTTGTAGAGCACATGCTGCGCTTCATTGCGCACAAACATGTTCTCTGTGATGTCTAATAGCTCTTCGCTCGGGAAACTCACGGGCGTACCGATCTTCTCAAGCTGTTGCAACCCCCACCCGGACGACTGCTTGAAGCGCTGCAGCTGAATCACAAGCATCGGTGGCGCGCGCTGGAAGAGCACCTGCGTGATGCGACTGGTCTTCATGTGGCAGTAGCCTTCGCAGAAGACGCGATTCTCGTCCACGAGGTGCTCGGCGTGGCGGTGCGCTTCCAGGCAGCTCACGAGCGACTGAGACGTCGCACTTGCGTTGACAGTGAGCGAGAGAACCCTACAAGCACGAGCACATAAATCACAGAGAGAGGGGATCGAAAAACAAAGAGTGAGCTTCAGATACACATACAGGCATCAACCACAATGAGCAGCCGTCGTACCGTAGCTCTTGGTGCAGACACGTGAGATTCGCGCAGCTGCAGCACTGGGAGCCACGCACGATCTGGCCGACAAAGAGATCGGTTACCACCGAGTTGTTCTGCTTCAAGAAGCGCTGCCACCGAAGATCGCCAAGCCCAGCTGATTATCAAGATTTTAACGCACAGATACCAGTTAGTGACCAATTTCACAAATGACGATGATACCACATAAAGTGCGTCACGTACACACGACATCTGTGTACGAGCGCGGGTCCAGCGGCTTGCATTTCTTGAGCTCTCGCGCGTAAAATTCCTCCCCCTGTCGGAAATAATCCTGTTCTTGGAGACTGAGAGACGGTAGTGAAGAAACTGAGGGAGAAGCGCTGCTGCAGCGCACTGGGAGCAGCAATTCGTGGAACAACTCGAGCAGGAACGACAGGAACTCCTAGCAAAAGACGTCCGCTGGTTAGCACAATTGTCCACCCATGCACGGCCAGCAACGACACACCAGACAGCACCAAAGAAACATAACACGCACCTCTGCGTCCTGTTGCTCCTGCTGCTCGCGTTCTCTTGATATCAAATCGGTGCATTTCCTGATCGCATCGAGAAACGCGCGCACCTGCGCAGTCATTGTCTCTCGGTCCACGCGGCGCACGGGCTTCTTCACTGCTCCATTCGACCTTGCATGCCCGTTACGCCGCCTTCGCTTCACAGCCGCTCCTCTAATGCCGTGCAAGTTCTCTTCTTCATCGTCGCTTTTGTGCGTGTCCTCAGCACTAAGCGCGGATGACACAGGGGTGATCGATCTCAGCAGCTCCAGCAGCGTCTTCGCCGTGTGCAATCGCAAAAGCTGCGTTTCGCGACTTCTGCTGTCATCGCCACCGCCATCGTCACGCTTGCTCTGTAGCACCTGCAACGCCTCAATCTCCTGCTCGATGTTCGTATAAAACGCCGGGAGCACCGCGAGACACTGCAGAATCGCGTTCACAAAGCACGTGTTGCCGACGTTCATGAGCCCCACGGCATCAATCGCAGACGCCGCGTGGTTGCTATTGAGCGCCAGCAGCGACGCCCTCTCTGGCAGTCTGTAGTGCTCGTCTCGCTCGTCTTCGTTGTCTTTGTAGCTGCGCATCTCGTGATCCCGATCGTCGTCGTCGTCATCGTCTTCAGCACCGCCGCCAAGACGCAGGAACGCCGGGCGGCTGCCGATGCGCAGGCGGCGCAGCGGACTGTTGAGCCAGAGCGCCATGAGCCGCAGCAGCAGGCGCTTGAACGCGCTGGCCACCGGCAACGGGAGCAGCCACCACCACCACGAAGAGTTACGCGCGGCAGACGCAGATGTGGACGCGGTGACGCCAGAGGAAGACGAAGAGAAGGACGCGGAGGTCCGCGGCCATCGCGCCATTGCTCCTTTTCCGTGTTGTGTGTTGTGTGTTGTGAGCTTTGTGCCGTTTTTCACTTCGATAATGTATGTCTGGTGTTTTGATGGTGTAACGTCAGTGTATCGGTTTAGAAAGGTGTTCAACATTGAACCTTTTAAAATAAGTACGTTAGACAAATATGCTGTTATTTATTCATATAAAGATGCATTTCGATTCAAAATGAGATCATATTGTTTGGTAAAATAATAAAATATTGTAAAGGTAATTATTCACACACTGGGAGGCTGGCTGGTTATCAAAACATGCAGCATAAAAACAGTTGACAATCAAATAATGGCAATGACGGCGATGCCGCGGGCGACGGTGCTGCTCAAGCGCGTCGGCGCGGGGCTCCGAGCGCCGACCCAGGCTTCCTTCAGAACACCAGTAGCCGCCCCAACTGCCGCTGTTGCTGTCTGCTCATTCCCAGCTGGCTCACGACGGAACTTCAGCGCGCAATCCGGTGCAAGGTGCGTTCTGCATTGCATGTTTGGGCAATGATGGTTGATCTGAAAAGCTCTCCTAAAGTGAATGCTTATTTCTCTGTGTGTACATGTGAACCTCGTAGCCCGCCCGCGAGCAACAAGCGCGTGCACGAGACGCCGATCGTGGTCAACGGTGGCGCGCGCTGGATGGGCTGGCTGGGCAAGGCGACCGCCACGCAGATGTACTGCGCGCTGCTCTTCAGCGCCAACATGGTGGTTCGCGCCGACCCTGCCGCCGACATCTACGAGGTACTGTAGTGTATGCATATCGTATGCACGCTGTGTATCAACAGGCTGAGCTGCCATTCATCATTCGCTCGCTATTACTCTCGTAAGTGTAGGTGGCGGCGGCTGGCGGCGCGATCTCCAGCGCGTCCGCGTGCGTGTTCTTCGGCGCCAAGCTGCTCTGCGACCGCGTCGTCACGGACATCGTGTCGTTCCGCAACATCGGCGACAAAGGTATTGCTGCTAATCGCAGGACACTGTCCTAGAATTGCTTTTGTTGTACTTGGGATTTGTTCCCTAACAATGTGTGTGTCACTTGCTTGTGCAGACGAGTTTGTGCGCATCTCGGTGCTTGGCGCTGTCAAGAAGCAGAGCTTCAGCGTGGAGCCCACAGGTGTGTGTGTGTGTGGACAAATGAGAATATGTTGTTGACTTGGTTTCACTATTGGTTCTCACGAATGCACTCGCAACATATCTGATGCCAACCTGCAGACATCAAACTCCTGGAGCACGACGGCAAGGATTCGTACAAGTTCCAAGTGGGCGAGCGCCAGTTGTCGCTCGACACGTCCCGCGCGGGCAGCTGCGTGAACCGCAAGGCGCTGGAGATCCTGCTGCAGGGCAAGCCGCTCGTCACGCGCAAGGGCAAGCAGAGCAAGAAGCCCCGCGGCGCGCCTCGGGCATAACCAGCCAGTCAGTCTCGAGTTTTTGATTCATCTCACCCACCCACACTATTCGAAATAGACGCCCCTGGTGAAGGCAAACAGTAAAGAGATGGTGTGGAGAGCAGCAATTGCTGAACAAAAGTGAACCCACAAGTTTTCTCCACAAAAGTGTCTGGACAAAAGTCGATCGGATATCATTTCTGAAATGGTTGGCGCCGTGTCGTTTGTGTGTGGTGAAGCATCCGCAATTGGGAAAACTGTACCTACTTCTGGTTGAATCAAGTCGCTTTGTTGTGAGACGAATCGGCGCGCAAGGGTGATGGATGGATGGCTTCGCATTTTGGTCGAGTCGTGACTCGTGAGTGGGCAACTGAGCATCACAGGTGCAAATCAACCCGATCTCTATTCACTTTTCCTCCCACACAAATATTTTCAGCATTTTTCAATGTGATTCGCAATTTTGTCGACATTTTTGAAAAACATATCTCGATGCAGCACTTTCTGGCTTTAATGTATGGCTCAGATAAACCTTGCAAAGATGGTACCTGATAAATTTGATGTCCTGCTATAGATGATCGAGCTTGGATCCTCCAACCCCTTGGTTGATAGGAAAGGGGTGGTGGATCCAAGCTCGATCTAAATGTATGGAACTTCACTGACACCCACGAAACATCATATTTGATGCCGTCATGGGCCATTTTTGATGAATTTGCCTTTTTACAAAATACCAGTCTTTTCAGTCCCAAAAACAAAGTGGTGGGCACAAAGCAAAAAAGTCCTCAGTCACACCAAAGCTTTCACAATGATACATTCTACCAATAGCGCCGCTTCCTTTGGTTAGCTTGACTGTAATTCGAAAGTGGTGTATATGATGATGTGCAGGAAATTACTCAGACCACGAACTAGACGGAATGGTGGCATCTTCCACCACTGCCGTGGCTTACGAATTCAACTCTACTGTTTGGGGGGAATTGATTCACTATCGATGTGCTGTCACGAGTTGGCTGCGAATTATATACGAGATCAGCTTTTGCTGCCTGATGAACAAAACGGCAAACAGACCAGCATATTTTGTTGACAATAAATGGGCTCATAGTGATATACCCTTACATTCGCTAGATGACGAGGTCACACATTTTGATGTTTCCTGAGCTCGCTTTGATACCAATTGCTGGTATTGGTATATAGACCATATTTTGCTTGCATACTCGATAACCTGAAATAATCAATATCATCATCGTCTGCCGCATATTATTGAGTTGAGGAGGTTATGTACCACGAACAAACTCTTCGGATATTTTTTCAATCCGCCTAGTCTTCGGAGGAATTTTTGCTCATTTTGTCCTGGCAGAGAATGAGCGAACACAACACCTGCGCGTAATGCGTTACTATCAAGAGCAGCTAAAATTTTGGCTCGAAGGCTGTTGAGGCTGATTGTTTGACACGGAACAAAAGTAAAAATGTTGAGCGAGTTTTCTTTGATCTCAGAACACGCAAGGAGAGAATGCGCAAATTATTCACAACAATTTTTCGCATTCTTTGGGATATTTCTTGCTTGGGAGACGACTGAAATTGTCCAAAATGTGAAACGCTCGCAACTTTGCTTTTTGCCGGTTCGCAAAAAATGCTAGACAATCCTGCAGATTGTTGCAAACGTGTTCGAGTCCGCTGTTGTGTTGATGTTGGAGCGATCCAGATGCACAAAATTGCCGGTCTCTATCGAGTGTAATTCCCCCATTATCTGCCGATGGTTCCTCCAGTTGGAGTAGATCTAGATGCGCAAAATTGCAGGTCCTTTCGAGTGTAATTCCCCATTATTTGGCAAACAGGGTCAAGCGAGCAAGAGATTGAGCGGATTAAAAGCCGAGCCAAACAAAGCTGCAGACTTGAGACTGAACAATTGGAGCCATGAGATTTTTGGTTGAGGCTGTGAACCCATGTGGCGGGTTGGCGTTTGTCGTCAAGCCAGCTGAAATCAACAAATAAATTCGCCCAAGCAACAAAACCCTTTCAAAAGCGCTTTTGAAACGTTCCCACACTCTCGTCCCACCAAGAAAGCGGCATACAAACCTCCATACAAAACTAGCGAGTCATTTGCGCAGGTCGGTCGGATTGGGGTCGGGAAGAACCATCATCCTCAATGAGCGTCAAAATTTTCGCGTGGAAAAAAGAGCGGGACTTTTTGACTTGTTTCTGAAACAAGTCAAAACCACAAAAGTCAACAAACAGCCCATACAAATTTCAAGTGCAACAAGTATTGTCGCTTGGGGTTGTGGTGGGTCAGACAGGTCAGATCCGTAACAAACGTAAAAAAAGATGGCACACAAATTTTGGTGAACAGCCTGCGGCGAGTTCGTGTGCGCTCTTGCAATTGCTTCTTGTTGTTCTTGCTCGCTTGTTCTTGCTTTGTGTGCCTTCCTTGCGTGTTAGCTCATCGCCAGTATTGAATTCTCTCAGGCCAAAGCAGACAAGCAACAGCCTATTTATATATCCGGAAATCATAGAGCGAGCCAAGATGCTGATGATCGAGAAGCGCTCCATGCCCAAGATGCACATGCTCACGCCCACCGCGTTCTTCACGACGACGGCCTCGGCCGCGACAACCGCAGCAACATGCGCATCATCTTCCCACATGGCAGCAAGCACAGCAGCAGCAGCAGCCGCGACCCCGACGCGCAAGCGCAAGGTGATCGCGGACGACGCGGTGGAGAAGCGCGCGCGCCGCACGTGGTCGGAGCTCGAGTACGAGGAGATGCTGGAAGAAGCCACGCTGCTGCGCGAGGAGCTCGAGCTCATGGTCATGGTCGCCGCCGACCTCTGCCAGGACCTCGCGTGCGATCCGGCGACCGCGCGCGGCTTCGCCCGCCTGCTCGCGCGCCACGAGCAGCTCCTGGCGGCCGCGCAGGACGTGACGGTGCGAGAGATCCGCGAGATGGTGCAGCAGATGGCGTCCATGATGCAGTACCTCTGCCGCGCGCACTACGGCCACTTCGCGCTCGTGGACATGCAGGACCAGCTGCGCGAGTGCCGTAACCGCTTCATGCGCTTCATCTGCCAGTACGCCGTCATGGTCGGACTGCACAAGTGAAAAATCGACGACACAAGCCACACCCTCAATAGATAGATAGACAGACCCACCACCACCACCACCACACCCAGAATTATTTTATGCCGAGGCACATGTACACGTACTTCCCAAGACAAGCCCATACCCACACACCACACCATACAATACAGAAGCCAGAACGCCGCCGTGTACCATACCATCAGTTCTCTCTCTCTCTTCATTGCATTTGCTTTGTTGTCTCTGTATGTGTGTCTTGTCTGTCTGTCTATATACGCGACCAGCAACTTACTTGGTCTCCTCATCACTCTGTTGCTGCTTCTCGCGCACGTACTGCGCGTGCACCTGCTCGAGCACGTCGCGGCAGGGCACGACGGCGCGCAGCTTGATGCACATGAGGAACGCGCCGGCGAGCTTGCGGTGCAGCGAGTAGGCCTCCTGCGGCGGCGGCGTCAGGCGGCCCTGCATGAACGTCTCCGTGTGCTGCGCCAGGCGCTTCGTGAGCTCGCTCTTGTGGAAATCGAACGGCTCGTGCGACCGGAAGGGCTCGCCGACCACCATGCCCGCGCTCATGTGCGCGCGCATCATCGCGGGAGACTCGTCGCCCGTGAGAAACTTGAGCTGGATCGAGTAGTCCTTCATGGTCACTTCGTCGCAGTTCGCGGCGGCCCACACAATGTTGAAGTACTGGTCCACAAAGCTCTTGTCAAAGTCGCGCGCCGCGCCAAAGTCGATCAGTCCGATCTTGTCGGTCGCCGAGTTGTACATGAAGTTGCTCCAGTTCGGGTCCGTCTGCATGAAGCGCCAGTCGAAGAGCTCGCGGATCGTAAGCTCCAGGATGCGGCGAGAGATGCTGTTGCGCACGTCCTGCGACAGGTTCACGACCTTGTCGACCGCCACGCCCGAGATGAGCTCCGTGGTCAGCACACGCGCGGTGCTGAACTCGCGGTGCACGCGCGGCACGATGTACGCGTCGTCCATGCCGCTCTCGCGGATGAGCTTGCGGAAGCGCTCCTGGTTGTCCGCCTCGGCCAGGTAGTTGCACTCGGCCGTAAGCTCCTCCTGGCCCACGCGGATGATCTCGTCAATATACAGTCCGCGCGGCAAGATGTTCGTGTACGTGACCAGGCGCTTGAGGTTGAGTAGGTCGCTCTCGATGCTGTCCGCTACGCCCGGGTACTGGATCTTGATCGCCACGCGCTCGCCGTTGAGCAGTGTCGCGCGGTGCACCTGACCGATCGACGCGGCGGCGATCGGCACGTCGTCGAATTCCTTGAAATGCTCGCGCCAGTTGTCGCCCAGCTCCGCTGCGAGCTGCTGATGCAGCTGCGCCTTTGGCATCACGTGCGCGCTAATAGCATACAAATGACAGGACACGTTAGTCATCCCTCGATAGTAACCAACAATCACAACAGCACACTGAACTTACTTTTGGCGCACGCGGTCCAGCGCATCAGCGAGCTTGGACGGGATCATGTTCTCGTCCTGGATGCTGAGCATCTGACCGAGCTTCAGCGCCGCGCCGCGCATCGTGCAGAGCGTCTCGGCGAGCTTCTCGACGTTCGAGTCCGAGATCAGCGCGCTGTAGGTGCCGCCCTTGCCGCCCGTGCGCACGATCTCGGTCGCGGTGCCGACCGCGAGCTTCGCGGCGAGTCCTCCAAAGCCGAGGATGCGCGACAACGGGGACGATGGCACGTGCTTCTCCTTCCATGCGCGGTTGTTCGGCTCCGGTTCGGTGGGCGTTGGCGGCGCCTGTTGGGTCTGCTTTGGCTGCTTCTGCTCCTGCTCCTGCTCGAGCACGTCGTGTACGGTCTGGAATTCGCTCTTCGCCTCTGTTGATTGATTTGGCGGCTGCTGCTTGGTTTGTTCTAACGTACCAGTTGGTTTTGGTTCGGTTGGCGCTTCAAATGCCACTCGTGAGGGGAGACTGGACGCCAGATCCTTCTCAAGACGCGCCATCTCCTTCAGCTCGCGCTGCACCACCGTATCCAGCGTGAACTCTGGGGCGGCAGAAGGCGCCTCAGGCTGTTGCTGCTGCTGGTACTGCTGCTGATGCTCAGTCGCAGGGGCGGCGGTAACGGTGGCGTGCGCATGCGCATCACTCGCATTGCCAAAGAGGTGCGGGCCGAGACGTGCGAGCTCGGAGGCGTGCTTGGCGAGGCGGCTCGTGGCGGTCGACAGCTCGGGGCTCTGCGTCTTGGAGAGCTGCTCTGCCACTTTGCCCGCGCCCTGCAGCACGCGCAGGAAATCGTGCGACCACATCTTGCTCTTCGTGTCACTTTGGATTCGTGTGTTGTGTGCTGTTGTTGTTTGCTTCAGCCGCACGTTGTTGGATGTTGGATGTGGGTGTGTCTTTGTTGATGTCATTCGAAGGTGTTCGTCAAGGCGCTCTATTGGGTGTTCTATGGTGCTCTTTGATTTTTTAATCACACAAAAACCCAGTCTCCAAAACCAAGAGTAACCTGCGATAGTTTGGGAAGATACCATTCCGCAAGGGTCTGTGCTGGCAGCGTAATTCTCCAAAGTACTGTTTTTCCTTGCGGGGTAGAGGAGGATTTTACAAGTTGCAGAGGGTTACATTTTGGATCAGAATCGCTCAGTTATTCTCAGATATTCTGAAAATGAAATCAGGCATCAAAAATCGGAATTAATGGAAGCTTGCAAGCACTCCCTTGTCGTCCTGTGTCTTCCTCCTTCATTTTCAAGTTGGAGCCAAAGCCAGAACAACAGCATGTCGGGTGCGTGAACCTGACTTGCGCGTGGCCGCACTACGCAGCGTATTGACGCACGTCCTGTGTATCTGATTCTTGTAACTCACCCTCTGTGCGTATGGCAGAACAAGTGAGAGCCTCGCACCTGCTCATCAAGCACAGCGGATCGCGCCGCCCTGGTACGTCAAGCCCCTTCTCTCTTTTCCGTTTGTTGTTGTTGTCGTCTGTGTGTGCTTCATATCTAAGCTCACTGTGGATGTGTGTGTGTGAACAGCTTCGCGCCTCTCGGACAACATCACGCGCTCCAAGCAGGAGGCCATCGAAGAGCTGCTCGGTGCGCTTGCTTTATGAAGTTGCTGCTTCTGTCTACTTCATCCCCCCCCCCCCCTCTCTCTTATTGCTGATCTAACACTATGTGCTTATTGTTGCGTATGTGTGGAATGAATAGAGCTGCGCAGCCAGATCGTCTCTGGCGCTGCGACCTTCCAGGAGCTGGCGATCCAGAACAGCGACTGCAACAGGTACTGCTTGTTTCGTACGAACTCCTTACAGCCTGATACTCAAAAGACTCTGACGTACTGACCTGTCGTGCTCTCTTGTGATACCTACGTAGCGGCACGCGCGGCGGCGACTTGGGTCCGTTCGGTCGCGGAATGATGCAGAAGCCATTCGAAGACGCCACGTACGTAGCTTTTGATGTGTTCCTTAGCTCATGCTCCTACTGTTCTCTCTTTAATGGCTGATCCATTCATTATTTTTCGATCCGATAACGTTACTTGGAAAACAAACAGCTTCGCCTTGAAAGTCGGTGAGCTGAGCGGCGTGGTGGACACGGACAGCGGCGTCCACATCATCCTCCGCACTGCGTAAGCGCTTCCAGTGTGCGGGTGAACGAACGCGCAAGTTCCGGTGCTATTTTGACCGTTAACGTCGTACAGGACACGTGAAACCCTGTGAAGAAAAAAACAAGAAATAAGCTCATCAGCAGCAATGAATCAGTCGAAGACGCACGCGTAAGTACAGTGTACAATTGATTGCTAGGAAGAGTGAGCGACATCATTGTCAAGTGACAGCCCTCGAGGTAAAACGCTCACAAATATGTCGTTGTATGCAAACGTGTGTCTTTATAACTCATTCTTCACCATCAATCATCCTCAGCTTGTCTCTCTGTTCCTCTATCTACAGTGTAGCTACGCGCGCTCATATTCATATTTTGCATCCTAAAGATCGCGCGCGCGTGTTGCTCTCTCTGCTTTTGATCGCTCCTCCTCGTCCTCCTCCTCAGCTGGCCGTGCTCGCGCGACGGAAGCTGAACGACTTGAGCGAGAACCGGCGCGAGAGCTGTCGTCTCGGCGACGAGCCCGTGGTCGCGGTCGACGCGTTCGACGTCATGCTGTCCCGCGAACCGGACGACTTGGCGCTGCGCATGTACACGCACGTGCCGTTGTCTACGCGGATGCCCCACTCGCGGAACTCGGGACCCGTGGCCGCTGCAAGGAACTCGTTGAGCTTCTCGACGCGCGCGCTGATCGTCGCCTCGGCAAAGTTGCCAAAGATGCGCTTGCTGGGCAGCTTGGGCATGCTGCCGCGACGATGGTACCCGTCGCGAAGCTGCAGCATGCACACCAGATCCAGGAACATGCTGTACCGGTGCCAGGCGTAGAGCACGCCCCGGGAGTCCGTGTCGATCTCGAGCTTGTACTCGACAAAGCGGCGGCCCTCGTCTGAGTAGTTGATGCGGCTGTCGACCACCTGCACGCTCGAGAAGTACACCTCGCCGTCGTCCCTGGGCTGCTCGGCGTACACGGTGGGCAGCCTCACGAGCGCGTCATCGGTCGTCGTGGCTCGTCGCAGCGGCGGCGCGTCGTAGAGTCTTATCCGCTGGTGCGTCGCGACGGAGTCTGCGGATGGCGGCGCCTGCATCTTTGCTTGGAGAGTGAAGGAGAGTCGAGAAAAGGAGCTGAAGACTGCGGACTGCGAGCTCGGAGGCAAGTTCAAGAGTGCAGTGTGCAGACTGCTGTTACGATGAATGATGGACGGCTGCAAGGGGCACTTGGCGCATCGCTGATGCTGACGCTGGTGTGGTAAACCAGCCAGCTGTGCTGCTACTGTCTGTGTCTGTTACTGCCTGACAGCCAGCGCCGGTCGTTGTTGGTCGTCGTGTCGTGTCGCGGCGCTCGTGCATTCGCGTCGACTGGGTGTTTACCAGGAGCAAGTATCGGATCGGATATGTAGCGGCGCTGTTCCATTCAGCAGTCAATCTGAGTGTGCTTGGATAGTGAGGACTACTGTGTCTCCTGGTTATGCGCGCGCACGAGTTACGGACACACAGTTTGCATTTCAATCGGCCAATGCAAAGGCAGCTGCAGTAGTAGTCAGCACCAAAAAGAGTCTGAACTCTCTTTTTTGAAACTTTTGATACTTTTGATACTTTCAGTTCGGTACCAGAGACTGTGCGACTGTTTTATTGGCTACCTGTTTGGAGCTCAGACAGCAACGATTGGCTGATACTAATTTGGGCACAAATCGAGAGCGCTGATTGATTGAAGATCAGCTTGTGTCCTAGTTCACTTGCTGTTTGTAGGAAACAAGGACACAAGCTGCTCTTGGCGAATCAGCGCTCTCGATTTGTGCCCAAATTAGTATCAGCCAATCGTTGCTGTGGAGATCCGGACGAGGAGATCATTTTGGGGTGATAGGGGGTAGACTGTACCGTAACCTGTAAATTGTCGTGAATACAACGTGACGACTTCAATTGTACCCCCGACACAAGAAGCAAGTCAGAGGCAAGCTTCAGTATCACTCCAGTCATTAGTCACACCCTCATGAGTACACTGGCGCGTTGACGAGCATTACACACACACGCGTACATTGTCTGAGTCACGAAAGATCTCTCGTTTGTCACTTGTTGGTATCATCGAGGCTCGCAAACTTCAGTCCCATTGGACCACGACGGAGGGAATTTGCCATCATCGTAGTAGACCCTTTCTCGATGATCTCTGACCCCCACTCACACGATAATCCTAGCATATGCTGCAGACAGACTCCGCACTCAAGCAGATGCCGCCGGACGTCAAGCAGCAGCTACACAGATGCCACATTACGACACTTCACTTGCAAGCTGAAGCGTCTCGCACACGCGACACCAACGATCCGACTTCGCTGACGACATCGTAGACAAAGAGCAGAGGTGAAGTGTCGCCAGGTGGAAGAGCAAGTGCGTGTGAAGAAATGCAGGAACGAAGTCAGGAGGAGCAAGAAAAGCGCCACTGGTGAACAAGCTCAGCCGCGGTCATCACCACCAGCCAGTCATAGCTCAGCCGCCTCATGTGCTTGATTGATCTGCTGATCATTGCAGTAAGATGCAGAAATGGCTGCGGCTCCAACCTTTTCTTGACGATCTGAAGAAGAGAAGCGATCTGCACGACGTGAGATTCCAAGTGTTCGAGAGCAACCTCGAAGGGCTCGAAAAGAAAACCGAGGCGCTCGACTCTCGCGTGGAAGGGTCAGATAAGAGAGTGACTCGATTTGGAGATCCACGAGAAAGTCAGCTAGGACAGCTGCAGGATCTTCGAGCTGCTCGGCATTCTGCGCTCTGAGCGTGGTGCAGCTTTTCAACGAGACCCACAGCGCAAACCACCGCACATGATCTGCTATGCAAAGTACGCGCCGCCGAGTGAGGATGTGGGGTGCGCAACAGGCTCCGCAGTCTGGACCCAGAGCTCTCGAAGAGGCTGCTCGCGGGCATGAGCCGCATTTGACACGAAGAGCTCGCACTTGCATCTCAGGACCTATAAAGCGTCGTAAGGAGTTGACTCACAGCAGTTTGACGCTCTGGCAGTTGCATAAAAGCGGAAATCATGCATACGCACACCTACTGATCGTACTTGAACACATCTTCAGTCGATTTAGCTCGTGGCAGTCGAATAATCGCAGATCCGACTTGAGTTCATTTTTGTACTCCACTTGCAGTGTTGCTTTTCACGTGGTGTATATGGACGTGTGAAGTAGCAGACGGAAGGATGATGACACTGAAAGAACTCTTGCGTTGCGCTTGTGGTGCTTGGATATAGTAAAGTCTTTAGCGGCTCAGTTGTGACGCTCCCTTCAGTCATTTGCGTTTGGGTAGCTGAGGATGATGCTTGTTGTGCGCACGCGATACGGTCTCAGTTAGCAAACAAAAGGCCAACTCAGCGAGTCAGCAAGACCAACCACCTGACTGACTGGATCAGCCGCTGAATATTTTATTTGAAATTTTGCTACTTTTGCTACTTTTGCTACTTTTGCTACTTTTGATACTTTCTGTATGGAGATTCAGAGGGGGTAACTAACAGGAAATGAGTACAACGTGGCGTCAACAATTGTACCCCCCCCCCCCCACCAACTGGGGACATACTGTGTGCTCAAGTGCACGGGTGTATCGTTGAGCATTGGAACGGGAGAAGCATGTGTCAGAAGCTGTCGCTTGTCGCCAGCAAGTCACAGTCGCCAAGCATCAAACGCGCGCACGTGACCACACTCGAGGGAGTTCTAAAGCCGTCATGCTCTCCCTTTTCGCAGCCTTCCTTGACGGTCTGTGACCTCCGCTCGAGTTCACCTGCCATCCGGGTACAGTAGTTGCCACCTGGTAGTTGGTTTGGTCACTTTAAATTTTGCTGCAGATAAAAGCAGCAACTTTAAACACCAAGCAGCAGTCATCTGGGTACTGGGATCGCCATCATGGAATATCAAGACCGCGCAGCTGAAGTGCCAAGTGCGCTCTCCATCCACGCGCAGCCATTACTGAAGACCTCGGAGGATGAGGCAAAGAGCAACGGTACTCTAAGCGATGATGTGCAAGACACCACCGCTAAGAAGCGCAGAGGCACAATTGAGAGAAGCCTGGAAAGCTCTCTGAGTGGCCAAGAACAGTCGCCGCCATCATCCTCCTCACAGTTTTCACCAGCAGCTGCTCGGTCGTCCCCAATGCCCAACGGGCTGGCGAGCACCTCACCAAGACGCAGCGCTGGGCTGGCAGCGGTTGTGAGTTTGAAATTGTTCTCGCGTGGCTCCAAAGGTCAGTAGAAGAACTGGAGTGCGAGCTTGCTGAATGGGAGAGGGAGTACTGTGAACTCAAGAGAGAGACTGGTGAACTCAAAAGAGAGACTTGTGAACTGCAGAGAGAGAATGTGCCTGGAACCGCAGCCTGGTCAGTGCGCTCAAAACCGATACTGAGGCACTCAAGGAGGTAATGCAAGAGTTGGGAGAAAAGAGTGTCGCGTTTGGAGATCCGACAGCGAGAAAGCTGGGCTGGTTTATAAATGCACTCCTAATCGCTGCCCTCTGGCCGTGCAGTGGACAGAAGACGGAGTGGCGAGCGGTTGAATAGCTCGCAGACTTGGTAGTCGTAGATTCGGCCGCACTGAACACGAAGAGCTTGGCAGCACAAGCGTCGAATAGAGCTCATCAAATACATGGGACGCTATTCACTCGATCAATACTACGTAGTATTTGTTTGGAGGCGCAATCTGTGTGACCTCAAGAGGTCCATACCGTCATAGTATGTTGTTCTGAACTCTTACGCCTACAGACGTAGAATCCCTAGAGCACCGGCTACTTGAGCAGGGCAACTAAGAGCGTTCAATGGGACCCAAGTTTTGTGTGAACCAGCTCCCTCCATCAAAGAGGCTGCTTGTGATAAAAAAAATCCGCGTCGGATCTTCCTTTTCGCGAGCGAACGCTAAGCTATGCGAGAGAAACAGGAATGACATCAACCTCAATCCTCTTGGAAACGATGGAAACGGATCGGAGGGCAAGAGAGAACTCTATAATCATCAGAGCGGTATCCAAGAGTTTGCTTGTGAGTGCAGGAAGCAGCCTTGTAAAAGTGATTGAGCGCATGGGCGCAAATTCATGTCAAAAAGCCACTCTTCTATATAGTTAGCTTAGTTTGATCGAAGATAAGCTCCACAAACCACTCAGCCATTTTGCGTAGTTCTGGTTTGCTCAGTTGCATGTATTTGTTCATGAATGCAGACTGGTCAAAGGTCAGTAAAGAAAGAGGAATGGCGAAAAAAGAACCGAGCGAGTAACAACGACTTTCTTCGCAAGCTTCATCTCCTGTGCCGCCTTCGCCGCTGCTAGCTTCGTCGCCATCTCCGGTGCTGTCTTCGCCGCCGCAAGCGCCACTGCCGCATTCAGAGCACGCCATGTCGCCACCCCCAGCATTCGACAGTCCCAACAAATGTTTCAAAGACCTGGGTGAAGCTGTAGCCAGACTGAAGGAAGAGATCGATGAGAGAAAGAGCGAGATCGTTGCCCAGAGCGAAAAGTTTGAAGGAGACACTGCAAGACTTCGAGAGGACAACGTCGAGCTCCGAAAGGAGGTCACTGTGCTCCGAGAGGAAGTCACTGTGCTCCGAGTGGACATCGTCGGTCTTCGCAACGAGAATAAAGAGCTCCAGAAAAGAGTAGCTCGTTTGGAAATCAACGAGAGAGCGAGTCGGGAGATCCACACAATCAACGACATGACGATAGCTCTTCGCAACGGAGTCACAAAAGAATACATGAAAGCTCATCCCCATCCAGTTTACCGCACGTAGAACCAAATCAAGCACTCCGTCCCGGTAAGCCAAGTCCGTGCTGTGCTCAGGCAGTTTCTGACGATCAACGGACAGCTAGCGCTCTCCTTGGCCGACTGGGACAAGTGTCTCGACTTGGTTGAACGAATCAACAGCAAAAAGCACGCGGAGATCGGTTGTGTCGAAGCTGCTCATCGAATCGCCAAGACCATCTCCAAGGCTGAAGTTGAGTGGTTTGAGGAAGGCGACGCCCAAGCTCTCGAGAAAATGGCCCACTTTTCTGAGAAGCGGAAGTCTTCCAGAGTGATGTGAGCGAGCACTCGACCAGTCGCGTCGATCAAGTCGCTTTCTCCCACTTTGACCGACTTAATCTGTGCCCCCCCCCCCCCCTTCCCCTTTGAACCGCGCGATCAGTATTCCTTTTGCTGCTCGCTACCAAGTTGACCGACCATGCGCCGCATCACCCGTTTCCTGTGCTGCAGCTGAGATTGAAGGCAGCAACCTCGCGTTTTAGAGATAGATCGCAACAGGAATAAGCGGTGCTTTTAACATCCTTTGATCTTTGCTTTTAATGGCGCAGATAGCTTTTTCGTTCATCTATCTGTCTTCTTCTGATGGCTCGCTCACGAAATCAACTCCACCGTCGTTAGAATCTTCTTCCTGGACGCTTGCTGTTTAGATCTGCGCACGCGCAGCAACTCCATCCCCTAAATTGGCTTGTTTCATCTTGGCAAACCACAGCAACTCTAGCCCGTGAGCTCACTGGTAAAACGAAAGTGGTGCTGAATGAGTGGGAGATGAAGACTCACCTCCGTGCGGAAGCTCCACATACACACACAGTTCTCGCAAGAGTGACCAAACGCCTCTCAAATTGCAAAACTTTGACATCAACTTGTATTTGTGTGTGTGAATGAAATAAATCGTCGCTTCCTACGTCTTCCTTCTCGCGTTCGTTGTTTTGGTTTTTCTTCAGCTCTTGCTCGCTCGCTCGTCTTTTTCTTCTTTTTCGCCCGATCTAATTGCTCAGGGGAGAATGTACCGCCACTCAATCAGGATACTCATACACGCTGCTACTGCTGCTGCTTAATTACCGGCAGTGCTGCCGCGACGGAAACTAAACGACTTCATAGAGAGACGCGACGACGCGCGTGGGGAGGAGTTCGCGGTCGACGCCGTCGAGATAATACTGTCGCGCGACGACGAGTTCGCGGACTTGACGCGGCGCTTATAAACACAGGTATCCTGGTCCACGCGGATGCCCCACTGCAAGTACTCGGCGTTCGTCGCAGCCTCCAAAAACTGGTTCAGCTTCGCGACGCGCTCCTGGATGATCTTCTCGGAAAAGTTGCCGAAAAGCTGCTTGTTCGGCAGCTCCGGGATCTCCTTGCGCTTGTACCCGTTCTTCGTCTGCAACGTGGCCGCGAGGTTGCGGAACGTGCTGTAGCGGTGCCACACGTACAACGTGCCGCGGGTGTTCGTCTCGATCTGGAGCTTGTACTCCACGAACTGACGTCCTTCCCGGTACGTGATGCGGCTGTCCACCACTCGCGCGGAGATGAGCGACACTTCCTGGGAACGAACCAGCTTGGTCTGCAGCTGCAGCACCTGCTGCTTCAAGCGCTCGTTCTCGCGGAGAAGCTCCGCGTCCGCGTATTCAGCGACATTGGACGACAGCGTCGCGCGAAGGCGGTCGTTCTGCGCAACGAGCTCACGGTTCAGCTCGAGAGCAGTCTCAGCAGCCTGCTTGGCATCGCGAGCAGCAGATTCAGCTTCAGCGACCTTTTCAGCAGCCTCAGTGAGCGCGCGAAGAGTTCTTGGAGACACAGGACCTAAGGTTGAAGAAAAGAAGAAAAGTAAGTTAGCGTCTTCGTTCTGATAAGCGAACATCACGTCACATCATGGCAACATACCTTGGTCTTCCTTGTCGCTATCTTCACTCCAGTCATCTTCCACAGGCTCCTACGTCAAAGTCCCCCTTAGTAATGCGGACAAAAACAAACAGATCAAGAACACACAACACGACTCTTACCGGCTGAGGATCCGCGAGCATCTCCATCTCTTCCATCTCCTTCTGTCGCTGTTGACGCTCACGCTCAAGCTCGCGCTGGCGTTCAAGATCGCGTTCACGCTCCAGTTGACGCTCGCGCTCAAGCGCAAGCTGTCGCTCCCGTCGCACCTTAACCACCAGCTCGGCAAAAGCCACGCGCTGCTTGCGGCCACGGTGGTGTGCCTGAATCTTGGTAACACCAGCGCGCAGCTTCTTGAAACGAATCTTCTCGAAACCGCCACGGCTAAACGCTTGCACCTTGATCGACGCAGCACGCAACGCAATGAAATGCTTGCGGTGGACGTAGCCTCGGATCGTCTTCTGAATCTTGATCGCGTGATCCTTCAGAATCGCATTTCGTCGGTCCTCCAGCTTCTGCAACAGGCCCGAGCTGAAGTACACCTTGGACTTCCCCACGGCAAACTTGCTGTTCTTCGTGTTCGTGGCAGCTTCTGGCAAAAGCTCCTTCAGCAGGCCGACAACCATGTCCGAAGGAGAGGCGTCACGCAGAGACGATGGGCAAATGATCTGGAAGCGCGACTGGAACTCCGCCAAAGGAAGACGGTTAGGGAACGCGGCGCGACTGATGCGGATAGCAGCAATCACACCGGCGCAACGGAGCTGCTCGACAATCATCGTGCGGTCGAACTCGTCAGGGCTCTTGTTGGCGTTTGGCTTGATGCAACGCACGTACTGAGACGCCGTCTTGTTGATCGTCTCCATCAGCTCGCCCAACTGCTTGCGAAAACCGCCGGCAATCGTGTTGCCGACCAAGAAACCCTTCTGCTGACGACCTTGCTTGCCACGGTTGTTGCGCGCCGCAGCTCCGCCCGACTTGCGCTCCGCCATAGCCTCTTGTGGAGTGAAAATACCAGCAATCACCTTGCTCGAGCTGCCCTGGAGAAGCTGAGCCATGTCGGTTGGAAGCGTGTCTTTGTTCTTTTCCAGGAAACCATTTCCGTTGTACGCAACATCGCCGGCGTAGTGACGGATCGTGAACAGCATCTGGTTGAACTTGCTCTTCTCGATGTTCGGGTGGTCACCGAAGGCGTCCACCACCTTGCTCACGAAAGTGATGTCGCTCGCTTGAGGACGAAGCACTTCTTCGTTCAAAAGACTCACAATACCCATGCGGCCTTCGATCAGATCCAAGATAGGCTGGTTGTCTTCGAACGTCACCAACGTGAGAGGGATGTCTTCTTCAATGTACTCCTGCTGCACCACCTTGAACACGTCGCTGTTGAACTTCTGCTGGAGCTTTTCGTTGGCGTAGTTGATGCAGAGTTGCTCGAATCCGTTCGTCTCGAACGATTCAAAGCCGAAGATATCCAGCAGACCGATGTGCGTCTGCACGTTGCGAGTCGAGCAGATCGCCTTGTTGATACGGTGCACCAGCCAGTCGAACAGCTGCGTGTAAATGCCCTTGGCGAGCGCGTCACGAAGGTCAGTGGCTTGCTCGCTGTTGAGCGGGATCGTGTACGACTCGGAGCCTGCCGTGATCGAGCGTTCCAACAGGACGCTGCGCAGAGCTTCGACATCGGTCTGCACAAGGTGCGCCACATTCTGCACGATTTCTTCGTTTTGAACGTGGCTCTTCTCTTCCGAGGCGCCTTGCACAAAGTTCGCTTCGCCCAAGTTCAAGATCGCGGCAACAATCTCGAAAATCGCGTTCTGCTCTTCGATGGTGATACCAATGATGTCCATCGCTTCTTGGGTCTCCTTCAAACACTGAACGTCGTCGATACCGGTGAGCTCCGTGTCAGCGCCGACACGCACGTACTTGTAGTTTGCGACATCGCCATCGAGACGCAACTCGCTCTTACGGCTTTCCGCGAGACGGAAGATCTGGTAGAAGATGTGGTAGTTGCGTTCGCCAGCGGTCTGGCCGACGACACGGCTTTTCTCGAGCAAGTACGTCTCGCAACGCGCGCCGACGAGCGAGCCGAGAGGGTCGAACTGTAGCTGCGCGAATTTACCGAAGCGACTACTGTTGTCGTTACGCTTGGTCTTGGCGTTACCGAACGATTCCAGGAGCGGGTTCGACTTGAGCACTTGGTCGATGACGAGCGTTCCGCGGTCGCCGCCGCCGGAGATCGACGCGAGGTGGTTCATCATGATCTTCACGGTTTCTGTTTTGCCTGCACCAGACTCGCCACTCACGAGGATACTCTGGTCGACTTGGCTGCGCTTCATGTCCGTGTACGAGGTGGCCGAGAGCGCGAACGGGTGCGGGTCGAGGGTCTCGCGAGGACGCTCCAGGTATTGATGGTAAAGGTGCTGTAGAGGAGGAGGGGACATTCATTTGTAGCGACACTCAGTTAGCTACGGATGTGTCAATTAAGAGTCGTATTGAAGACATCACAGCACGTACCGTTCCGTAGAGGTCGAGCCACTGGTACGGGTTCACGGCGATACAGATTTGGCCAGTGTATGTGTACGGCATCTTTTGGGCGAAGCGCAGTTCTAGGTTGCGCAGCACCGCTGGTTCGTGGAGGTGATTGAGCGTGCACATCTCGTCCACGCCGGTGGCGGTGAACACGTTACAGATCGGCATCGCCTGGTCGGACACCTCGCCTGTTTCGTCGCAGCATACATACAGGGGGAGGTCATGTGAGTGAGTACACACACATATATATATATATATATATACATCCATCAAGGAATAGAGAAACACACCGGCCATCTTGGAGATCTCGGGGATGCTGACGACCTTGACGAGGCCGTCGTCCTTGTGGTACTCGCCGTCGGTATTCGACTCGAGGCGCACTTCGGCGCGCAGACCGTCGTCGAACTTGCGCAGCACCACGGCGCGCTTCCACACAAGCTGGTCGTGCGGCACCCAGACGCTCGCGCTGCCGTCGACGAGGCCGCCCGCGCCATTCTCGATCTGTTCGTCCGCCATGCTGAACTGACTGCTAGTGTCGTCTCGTTCTTCTTTCTCACCGACGCGAATGAGGCGTGCGTGTAGATCAAGAGACAGAGACAGAGAGAATCCGAGAAGCGCCGCCTGCGTATGTGCTGCGTATGTGCTCTGCTCTGCTCTGCTGCTTTCTTTCTTTCTCAGCCGCGAACTGTGTGTGGCTTCTCTTCCGCCTGCTCCTCGTGCACGACCGCGCAACAGCAGCGCCGCCTGCGTAAGAGAGAGTTGCAGCCCCCCCAGGGGGCTGCTGCGGCCAAACGGACGACGACGACGAGACGACGTTTCCCTCGGGCTAGGTGTAGCGGGCACGCTCTGAGACAATCGAAACGCAGCGATCTGATTCGCCAATCCATCAGCCAATCCCCTCGCTTCGTTTCGAAGCGATTTTCGAAGTGAATTTTTCGCGCGTCCACCACAGTCCACTGGGGGGATCCGCTTGAATAAGTGCGAACACTGTTGTGTTGTTAACTGTAAACTGAATGATTCATAACGTTATTGGCACTGTTACGAACCATTCGAACAAATCTTGGCATGCCCATACTTTAATCAAGTCAACTGCCAAGATTTTTGGGAGTGCACAGGCGGTTTCAGGTGTTCAGGGGTTTCAAATCACTTTTTGGAGTCCCAGAATAGGGCCTGAATGATGGTCATTT
>JAASFI010000396.1:0-30238 GCA_023333705.1 Globisporangium viniferum | reverse complement strand
CGACATCGGCTCCTGCTACTTCCGCTGCTGCGGCTGTTGGTGCGACTCCGACGCCGTCGTCGGGTGCGACCTCCATGAGCACCTCGGCAGTCTCTGTCGCTGCTGCTTCGATTGTCGCTGTGTATGCCGTGCGCATGTAAACATGATGATGTAGCAATTTCCCGACCTTTCCAAGAAGTACGGTGATTGAGTCTTCTTTAAAGCATCTCAATTTGCACAAGAAACCGTCGTATAGGCACGATCCCCCGGTTCTACGTGTTATTCTTTCTGCTGTAGACGTCCTCTTACTTCGTCCTCTTCAGTCAAGGCTCACGTTGTACATCCGCAAGAAGTCGGGGTATGAATAGAGCGCCAACATTAGTTTTCGAGGTGCAAACTACCACTTTGATCGTTCTCTGCAAAGTCATTGATTGAGTAGTGGCGCATATCGCTCTGCCACTTCGGTGGTGATAGAATCCCGTTCGTTTGAAGGTGCAAATCGAGGACCCAGGCAGTGCTTTTTATGATCTAACTGATTTATCAGTTTTATGCTGGAGGTCTAGACTTGAACCTAAGGTCTTCCCATCACCACAACACTGATGAAAAATCTATTCGTTCTGGCGATCGTTGCGGCGCTCACGCAGTCCGCGGCGTTCACGACGTTCGCTCTGGAGGAGGCGACTCCTTCAAGTTCTGCTTCTGAAGTGGAGGACCTCACGCCAGCTCACGTCCGAGTTCCTCCGCTCAGAGGAGATCGAAAATCTCCTGCCCAGGCTTTTCAATTGAAAACTGACATCTCCGAGCGATCTCGCACTAAGGACCTCTGGCCCAGATCAACAGCGGTTCAATTAGGCACGGCGATGGATGACCGTGAACACCAACGGAGACCCAGGGAATGAGGATAGACCTTCTAATTAGTCTCTTGGCAGCACTCCAAACCGGAACATCACAATATAGTTCCACAGATTTCCTTTCGTCATCAGGGGAGCCCACGTGAGTGAGCAACATTCGTAAGTACCGTCCATTCCACTATGCAAAAAGTAGTAAGAAAAAAAGTATTTACATAACAATAAATACGCCACGGTACCTTTGGTCTCAGTCAACAGCTTCGGCACCATTTTGCGGACGACATGAGATACCAGATACAAATACTGTACATGCGTGTGACTTTGGTTGGTGGGCTCTATCCTCAGCTAACTCACTGCAGCGCGAACGTTGGGCCGATGGCTTCGTTTTCGCAGCGCACGGCGATCAGCAGGATGTGCATGAGCCAGAACTCGAGCGACGTGGCACTGGAGCTCGGCACGAACCCTCCAAACGAGTTGCGACAGTACTCTTGGTTCTCCCCCGCATGTTCGTAGAGCCCCCAGCTGAACACCTCGCTCCAGATCTCGCGCTTCTCGACCGCAAACGGTGATACCGTAGCACTCGCTTCTTCTTCCTCCGGCGTCTTCTTCGCCAGTCTCTCCGCCGGGTCGAGCGACCGGAAGAGCAGCATGAAGCCCGTGTCGATCTGCACGAGCGAGCCGAGCACGAGCGACTTGATCACTATGCCCTGGCCCGCGCGCTCGATCGTGCGGTAAAACACGACGTTGTTGTCGTTCACGCGCTGCACCAGGTGGAACTGGATCGAAAAGTCCGTCTTGTAGATGCGGTTCGTGCCGGCCTCAGTCGACAGGATGCCCCACATTGTCGTCGCCACCTGCTCCGCCGTGAACGTAAACGTCTTCTCCAAAAAGAACTTCATCGTGTCGCCTTCGACTCTTCGTCGGTCGCGCCAGCCAAACACGCTCGCGCCAGTCGTCACGTAGTTCTGCGCGTCTCGAAACTCCATGATCTCCACGTACGCCTCCTTCACGATCTCCATGCACTCAGCCTCGGAAATTGGTTTGATCTGGATCACAGGGTTAATCGGATCATTCACCGCATTCTCCGGTTTCACGGCACTCTGCGGTGCGGCCGCTGCGATTGCTGCTCTCAGTGGCCCGAGCTCCGCGACGCGCGCGACCTCTTCCTGCTCCCGGAGCTCTTCGTCCAGCAGAATTCCCACGCGCGTGCGCGCCTTGGACTGCTCGGCCGCTAGTGTCCGCAGCGCCTCGTTCTCCATCCGCAGGTCGTCCTTGGAGATCGCCAGCTGCGTGTACTTCTCGCGCAGCGCTTCAAACGGCGAGAGCTCCAGTTGGTGCTGCGCCGAGTACTTCCTCCGGCCGTCGAGAACGGTCTGGAACTCGTCCTCGAGCTTCTCGGCCACTTCGCGGAGTTCATTGATCGTGTCCTATAGCAGTTTTGTTGATTTAGAAATTGAGAAAATGGTTAGTGGGGATCGGTTGAGTTTCTAAATTTGTGCTTTGAACCAGTGCGCAAAAACAAAATATAGAAACTCACAATCTTGCGGTAGTACGAGCGCTTGACGAGCTGGCGCTGCTTGACGCGCTTCTCGGACTCGGTGAGCGGCGCAAACCCGTTGCGTGCGCGGCGTCGTCGGGATCCGGCATCGTTATCATCACCGCCACCATCGTCGTCATCATTACCACCCTGTTCCGCAGTGGCGCCGGCATCGGAAGTTGCTAACATGGACGCCCGCTTGGTCTGCTTGGTCTGCTTCTGGCTTTTGCCCGCTTTTTCCACTCGTGATCTGGTTTTTGGCGTGGTGGCCACCACTGCCACTGTCTGCTGCTGTTGCTGTTGCCGGTGTTGAACTAGCTGGGAAGACGAAGAATGCGACGGTGGTGGTGGTGCACTACTATTTGTGAACGAGAGCATCGCGGACGCCGCGATCGCCGACGCATCGTCCTTGTGGTGCTGGAGCGACGGGCGGATGTTGCGGGTCGCAAGCGGGTATTTCTGTGGCGACTGCTGCTGGTGCGCTGGACCGGAATGAAGTTCCTGGATGATGCGGTTCATCGACAAGTCCTGCACTTTCGAGCGCTGGGTCTCGTGCGGCAGCTTCCTATAGGGAGGGGAACAGATAGACAAATGTGATTAGAAATTGTTAACATACTGGCCAGGTAGTCGCTCAGTCATACGAGCAGCACATGAACTCACTGCTGCGCGAAGAGGTCGAGCGACGCCATGTCCATTCGCTTCTGTGGCACGGAGCGCTTCGCCACGGGCAGTGGCGACTGCTGCTGCTGCTGGTGGTGGTACTCGGCGGCGTCGCGCATCTCGACGTCGTCTTCATAGTCGTCGTCATGCGCCGACGCGGCCGCCGGCACATTGAGCAGCTCTGTGATCTTCATCATGTCGAAACACGCAAGTTGCTATCGGCTTGCTTGTTTGTGCTTGTTTGCTTACGCAAGTTGTTGCTGCTGCTGACGGCTTGCTCGTGCTTGTTCGCTTGTTGTCGTTGCTGCGAATCACCAGTGGCTGGGGACGGCGCGCCACAGGTCGGTAATGTTAAAAATAGAGTTGACTGACGCGACTTGGCTCGGTGAGGACGCACGCTACTGTATCTGCTACTGGCTTTCTTGTGCGCGCTTGCTTGCTTGTGTCCTTGCGCGTGACCTGTCTTGCGTGTGACCTGTTCTGCTGCGGCGTGTTTCGGAAGTGAGCGAGCAAGTTGGCCAAAGCAAGCAAACAAGCTCCCAAAAAGTGCGATGGACTTTCTGTACAACCCCACGCATGATCAAGCGAACAAGAAAGCAATCACAAACATGCACAAAAAAACAAAGTTGACCTAACCGCACGACAAAAACTGAAATTTCTTTGTCGGTTTTTGATCGAGTGGTTTTGGCAACTTGATTTATATCTCGGTAAAAGCATCGAGTTTCACAGTGTTAAAAATGAGCATCTTGATACAATTGAAACGAAGATGCATTTATCAAAAAGCAACGTATCAATTATTGCAGGCGCCAACCCAAAAGACACCCGTGAGACGGATGGGTAGAAATCAGTCAAAAATAAATGTACACTCGGGATTGCTTAAGCAAATTGCGTGCGCCATCAAAGGATGCCTCACATTCACAGATTTGCAGATTTGCAGATTTTCCCATCAACTTTTTAGGGAAGATGGACATTTGTTATTGCAAACCCAATCGAAAAGTAACAAAAACAAATTACCACAAAACACATATTTACAGCCTGGCTGGTTAAAAGACCATGCGTATGTTGGTAGTACTTGCGCTTCGCTTTGAAACTGATTGTCTCTTTGCATTGCTATCAAGTTGCCTGAAATATGGCTTCGCCAGCTCCATTTTGCAAAAGAATTGCAGTTGGTTGTGCACTCGGTTGATGACGAGTTTACGGCTTTCGACTGACATGGACCGGTCAGAAACAGAAAAGTCTGGGCTTTTCATTGAAGTTTGCTTGCGTGACGCTTGGGTGAGTCGCTCCATCTCTCTTTTCGCATGCAACAAAGACCAGAAAAATAATATCAGTGGTCCCACGGCTTCGACTCACAATGCAACAAGCAAAGAGCAACACAACCTTGACTTTCTCTAATGACTCCTCTTTTTTTGCGATGATCTTCGCAGTTTACTTTTGCGTCAAGCCTTTTGCTTTTGCGGGATTGCGAGTTTGTGAGAAATTGGCATGAATGCTCTTTTACAGTTGACGAAAATAGAGCGTGCGATCTACGTAATATGAGGTGTTTTGCTCATTGCGTGGTGTGATCATCAGAAGGACACATGATCAGCTTTGGGGTTGGATCGGTTCATTCTCATCTCTCTAATTGTTTCTGCACCTCAAAGAACAACTGTCAGATGAGTGGTTTTTGGAACATGCGGAGTCATCCAATGTTTGCCGGCTCGTGTTCACCGTAGGCATCACAACATCTTCGTAGTGTTAACCGGATCGTCCTCAAAAGAGTAAAGTCGGTTCAAATTGTGCTATTTTGTTTATCTTCAATACACACTTCAAACGTGCTTGCCTAAAATCTATGCGTTGGGTGTAGCTGAAACCCCGTTAGCTCGTTGATTGGTTTTGTTTTGTTCATCACGTGTTCGATAAGCAACCGCGACCCCCACCCAAATCGTTTCATTTGTGTAGCTATTGCAAAATACACGGAAGCAAACTTGGACAGCCATCACCTGCTTGCTGAGGTGATGTCCATCTGCTGTTCAAAAGCGAGGATTATTACCGGCCGTCGTAATCACGAACTGAACCCGCATTCACGTTACGAGGGGCCGACACAAAGTGAAGTGAACGGATGAATGGATGGGTTTGCTTTGCTTGGTTCTGCGTCCCATTTGCATTCTGCTTTCTCAACCTTGTGATTTCAAACAAAACAAGCAAGCGTCTTGTGATACTTTAGTAATAATGCGTAGAATATGTGCCCTCTCAGCCATGCGTTGCCTGTGGTGTTGTTGTGCGTATTTGGCTTGGCCCTCATGGCAAAATAACATTAACAGAGAAGAATGGCAGTGTGATTTCATGAACCCTACCGATCCCCAACCAACCAACCAGATGCTTGCTCTCTCGTACAAGTTTGACCTGAAGACTACCTAACTTGTCTGAATGGCAAGTGCAAGAGCCAGGGTGCTTCCCAATCGCCACCACATCAAGTTCAATTCCGATTGTCCATTTTCTCTCTCTTTTGTATTTCAAAAGAGTTCGTCGATCCATTTCCCACAAAAACCTTATGAAGTCATCGGTCGAGAGTGCGTGATTGAAGTGGTGAGGAATTGGGAAACCCATTACTGAGCAACAATCAACAACAACAACAAGCGTCGACTGTCCTCTCTCTATCGTGTGGTCGTGACCAATAATTTAGTTATGGGAGCGTCTACTGTGCTCTTCTGTGCTCTTGGAGCCTTTTGCAGTTTTTGAAATTGAAGTTGGTTTGTTTGGTGGGTCCACGTGATCATCATCAAGTCTGTCTCGTAGCCACTTGGTGAGTGGGCTGCCCGAATCCCAAAGCCAGCGCCTCACCCGCCTGAGTGAGATCTCTCGTTCGCGATCGTTCTCTCTGACGACCAAGGACTCATTCAGCAGCACCCTTGGTCGTCATCTTCAATTCCCCTCACAGAGAGGTCGAGGTTTGTCAGATCGATGTTATGATATGTGGAGGACCATCGGTCCGATGCTTCAGGAGCGAGTATGGCATCACACAGTCACACGTCCAAGATGAGCGGCGGTCCAGGCATTTACTTTCAACGAAACCTCTTGACACCCTGAACAAATTCGCAATTCCACAATCGCACGCACGCATCGACTCACGAATGGACGGACACCTTGGACGCTAGGCTGGCTGCAACTTCATTTTTTTCCTAGTTCAAATTTCAAAAAAACACATTTCTCTCTTCATCATCTCTCTCGCTCTCTCGCTCTCGGTTTACCTGCGGGCACTTGACTCACTCTTCTTCTCTGTCTGTCTGTCTCTCTCTTTCATCAACCACTTGCTCTCCATCTTGCCTTGCTGTTTAAATGGACGGACCGAGGATCGGTCGTCCGTTCCCGTGCTCCTGGCCCTGCTGCTGCTGCTGGTTGTACGGGTACGGCGGCTGGCTGTTGTTGTTCGGATTCTGATCGAGCGCTGCGTACGATTGCTGCGGCGCGTTGAACGGCTGACCCTGCTGCTGCGCTGGCTGGCCGTAGTAGTTGCGCGGGTGCGGGTTGAACGGGCCCTGCTGCTGCTTGATCGGCATGCGGATCTCCTGGTACCCGTGGCGGCGGCCGCGACGCGAGAACATCACGTAGCACGAGAGCGTCACGAGCGCGATCTCGAAGAACACGATCGCGAAGATGAACACCGCGATGAGCAGCGACTGGTCGTTCACCCAGAGGATCATGCGCGACTCGCACGCGCAGAGCATCGAGTGCTCGGTCATCGAGTCGCCCAGACTGAAGTTCGCGCCCGCGCACTTGAGGAAATCGCTGCCGGGCATCAACTCCGGCGTGCCGATGCGGCAGTTCGACTCGACAAACTTGGCGAACCAGACGAAGTCCGGGTTCTCGCACGTCGCCGTGAGTGCTTTCTTCTGCACCGTGAGGTCGACATCGACCGCGAGCCCGCAGTGGTTGTACGCGTCCTTGAAGCGGCGATTGATCCACTTGAGGATCGCCTGGTCGCCGCTCGAGAGCACCGACAGGTCAAAGTTGCTGTTGGAGACCGTCACGAGCGAGCCGTGCACGTGGTACATGAAGCCCGCGAGCGACAGCTGCGCGATCACCGACACCACCACGAGGATCGCGTACGGGAACAAAAACACCTTGCTGTCCCATTGGGCGCCGCAGCAGCCGAGCAGCGCGATGAGGATGATCAGCGCGCCGCACGTGATGATCGCGCTCGTGATGCCGCCGTCCGAGAACTCGTTCACGTCCGGCAGCGACACCATGTAGCCTACAATACAATACACACACGCATGCACACACAGACACATAATCATGTTAGCGACGCTATCACTACGTACATAAAGAAAGCAGGAGGCGAGGAAGACGCACCGCCGAGCGTGACGAGCACGGAGCCGAGCAGCAGGAAGAGCACGTTCGTGAACACGAGGATGCTGCGCGAGAGCGAGCGCCACGCGTGCATCGTCATCTTCGTCTAGCGCTTCTTCTGCTTCTTGTTGTCGTAGTCGCGACCGTCGTGGCACGCTTCGTACACGCGAAGGAAGGCTTCTTGTCCGCTGGGCTTGACGCGCGAAGCCTGCTTGAGCTGCTTGTGAGCTGCGTGCGTGTCGGTCGGTGGCTTCCAGCGCGCGCTTGTTTGATGGGCTCTCTCTGCCTCAAGGCGGGGGAGAAAAAAACCACGCGGACAAGTAGAAAATTTGCAAAGTACGAAGATAATGCTTCAAAACGGTGGGTACTCAATACAAACATTGATATTATGATCTCTTTTTGAAATAATACTATCTGCATTTGAAATGGATTGCTGTTTAAGCGTGCAGAGAGTGGCCCACATGAGTTTTTTTGGCTTGGTGGACAGGAGTGATGGTCATGATTAACCTTCTTTTACACCCTCTAACGTTCTTTTGGAAGGAAGACCTTAAGAGGATTGAACACAAAAACAACTGCAACACCCGCTAACCTTCACTAACGCCCACTATTTGATTTTGACAACCAGATGGTTTGACCATCGCGAACGAAAGAGAGGGTGGAACAAACCCAGGCCAAGAATGTCTCGATTGCATGGCTTGTGTTACTGTAATTTGTTAGTCATCATACCTGTTGCTGATGATGATTCTCTTCACTTGCGCCATTTGAAAGAACTCTACCGACCATTGTGCAAATGCAGCAAGCCACTCCTCCATCCAGACAACTTCTCCCCAAGTTTCGTTCGAAGAGGAATCGAGGGCACTTTCATGCTTTAAAAAGACAAATACGTGATAAAAGAGGTGGTATGAGGATACCTTGAAGATCCAAACAAAAGTTTTTATATACCTCTATAAAACAAATATGGGAAAGCAATAAGGATGTCTTCAAATGAACCTTCGAAGTCTTCGCTTCAGCATCTCCAAAATGACCCCAACGAGTCCTGAGCGAAAAGAGCCCATGCGTTGGCGCTACAACAGCTCGCTGGTGATGCAGTCCCAGGCTCAAACAGTCTTCGTTTCTCAAAAGGGTTCTATAATTTGGTACGCACTCAATCGCGAAAGTCGACACCTGCCTTTGTGTGTCAAGACTTCAACAACCATCTTCATCTTGCACCAGGGGCACATCAACTTCTTCAACTTGCTGAAAGGCGACTCCGCTTGTTATCCTCTCAGACATAATATTTGGCGATCAGCGTACCCCGATCCACCGCCGCGTTATACTGTTGTTTGCGAGAAGAGAACTACAGAATGGCGTGTTGGTGCCGTTCATCGCAACTTGCATTCGGAACCTGGGCGTGAGCATCCACTTGGGGAGTTCTGACACCTTCGTCGAGTCGAAGTTGAGCCGCACGAGCGCTGAGCTCGGACTCTGAACGTGCGCGGGGAGCTCTTGGAATGGGTTGGCGCTCAAATCGAGTCATTTCAGTGTCGGTAGCTCGAAGAGCTTTGGTGGGAGTTCGCGAATCTGGTTGGACAGGAGGCTGAGCCGGATGAGGTTCAAGCGGAGCATCGCGTCGGGGGCCTTCATGAGTCCGTTTACCATGAAGATCATGTTGACGCCCGGTGGCCAGATTGCGTACAGGTTTGGTGGCAAATCAGTCAACCCACAGAAGAGGACAAACACTGTGCCGAGGGTCGGTGGGAAATCGGGTACCACCAACCCCGGTGGGAGGCTTGATCCGTTGCCGAATGCAGTAAAGTCGACGAGTGCCATGGCCAGTTGCCGCAGCTCTGGGTGAATCTTGGACGATAGAGCGGCCTCGTGGGGCCACTCCTGGGTCTTCAGGTTGAACAGGATTAAGTCTGAGAGGGACGGGAACGTCTGGATATTTGGCGGCATGTGGGAACTCGGGGCAGTTGCGGAACATCAGCATCTGAAGCATCTCTGGGTCGATCACTTTCCATTGGGTCTCCCGACCGCCCTAGAGTGCACCGTGCAGTCGACGTCCAAGTAATTGCACGCTGGTTTGGCACTGAGCCAGGGACGAACCTGGACCATGTAGTTTGATACACTCTTATCGCTCATGCTGTCGATGTGAAGTCCGAGGATGGTGCAGCCCCAGAGGATGAGGGTCGTGTGCGCCAGCTTCTCTAGTCGCCGACTCCATCTTGCTCCGTGGACCTCCACACCTTGTGGTCCGACGGGGGCAGCGCTCCTGCTGTGAGACAGCCGGATCTCGGACGGCGTGACGACAACGAGCAGCTTGACGTCGTCTAGGCAGAGCACGAGCGTCACTGCGAACAGCGCGCGAAACCTAAAGTCGGCCCAGCTCTGGATGAACAAGAGTCGGAACTCGCTGTACATCTGCGCGACCTAGGTCTTGTCATTTCAGTACGTAGGACTAAAATCCGATCTTACGGGATCGTAGGCCGGTAGGTACTGAGCGATGAACGCGATTGAGACACCAACACTCGAGATAAAGCCCAGCGCGATGTCGAACAGCAGAACAACATGGAGGACTGTGCAGATCGCATAGAAGACGACGATGGTCGGGGACGTGGTCGTGTCGACCATGAGCTTATTCGCGCGCAAGTAAGCGTTCAGAATCGTGTCCGGGAGCGCGTGGTACGCGCACGTCATGAACGCGTAGAAGATGGCACAGAGGGCGTGAACGAGTACAACGCCAACCCAGAGCAGGCGCATGGCGAGAACTGCTGTGTTGAGGCGCAAACTTCTCTCACTAAGTGCTCGACTATTGACCTCGGTCTCACTAGCGCTCGACTATTGATCCTCGGCTCCACCAGCCGTGAGAGGTAAATGGTAGCTACCTTCGCTGGCCTCATGCCATTCAGTCTCTTCTGGAAGTCCAGAGCCAACCTCAGACGCTAGCGCTGTCAATACTCTGAGCTCTTTGCCTTGTTGGCTCACAGCTACAGATGCATGGGGAGTATTTTGGGAGTCTTGCCTGGAGTCTATTCTGAACATCACGGCGTGAACAAATCTGACGAAAATTTTGTATTGTTATAGAACTGGCACCCTCACAGCTAGTGTCCTCTTCACGTGTGCGCATTCGCTTTTGACCACTGATTGGCGGTTGTGTACTAACAGTAAGTACAAGGTCCAGGTCAATAGTCGACTCTGAGAGCTCAGAAGCGAGCACTCCGCCCAGCAAGAGTGCAAGTTGTAGTTAGTTGGTAGTCTCGGCGCTTAGAGCTGTTGGAAGTGAGCTTTGAGCTATATCGGTGCTCATATATTTACAAGTTGCTGTGATACAGAAGCACTTCGGAAGTCTTGAGTCAAGAAGCAAGAAGCGAGCCCTGCGGTATGGAATTATATATACGCACAGTTGTATAAATACGCAAGTCTATCCTTGAGATTATAGCCTGCCACCTCTTTTATCAGATTTAAATCCGCTGGTGTCATGTATACCTATTATTACGAAGTTCGTGAACGAGACATCACGCGCCATGATTGGCTGATTCATACATACTTTTTATCGATAGTATGCGTGAACCGACTCTCCATGATGCCCAAAGGATCAATCAGTCAGTTCCTACTCTCACTCGGCTCATCAGACACAGAGCGAGCGAGCGAGCGCGCGACAGACTGGGCTCGCCATCATGCCGGTGCTTCACACTCAGGACGCGCAACCGCCAGCCGCACTGCAGCAGCCGCCGCCGTCACCCCTGGCTAAGCAACGCAAGCCCAGCGGCGGCGCGTGGACCATCCCCGTGGACGAGAGCGTCATAGTCGTGGACGACGTCAAGGCGCTCAAGCAGGCCGTGCACGATGTACGTCGCGCGTCGCCCTCATTCGATCACTTTTCTCTATCGTTCTATTGCTAGTATATTGTATAGCTCCCTTTGTTGGCATGGACGTACTGACCTTGGTTGGCTTGGTATTGCTGCTTGGACACATGAACGATCGATAGGAAATGGAGCAAATCGGATGCGGCTACTTCCAGCGCCGCATCGTCGCGTACGTGATACTTTGCATATTTAAAGGGCGGACGCTTCTGTTCCTGTGGATGATACTAAACCTGATTTCCGATTCAAACGCCGTTGTTATTAGGATCTTGGGCCTTGGGAACGTCGCGGACGCGGTCGAGATCCTCGCGATCGGGTACATTTTGACGGTCTACGAAGACACGGAGGGCAAGATCTCGCCCTGGGAGTCCAGTACGTACGCTTGGACTCCAGGATCTCTCTATTGTAAACTGTATGATCATCACTATTGGACATGTGTGCTAATCCTCATGCTTGTCGTAGGCTTCTTGACCGCTGCTGTGTTTGCGGGGATGCTCGCCGGTGGGATCTTTGGCGGTATACTGGGCGACATCTACGGCCGCAAGCCCGTGCTGCTGACGACGCTCGCGATCAACGCAGTGTCGGCGTTCCTGTCGGCGTTCTCGACGTCGATCTACTGGCTCATCTTCTTCCGCACGCTCGCGGGACTGGGCGTCGGCGGTGTCGTGTCCTCACTCTTCGCGCTCTGCCTCGAGCACGTGCCCGTGTCCTCGCGCGGCAAGTACGTGACGATCCTCTGTTCGTTCTGGATGGTCGGGTCTGTGCTCACGGCCGGCACGGCGTGGATCATGCTGGGCAACAACACGAGCGGCGAGCGGATCCTCGACATCTCCTGGCGCTGGTTCGCTGCCGTCGTCGGGCTGCCGTCGTTCGTGTGCTTCTTGTTCACGATGTGGTACGTCCCCGAGAGTCCACACTTTCTCGCGAGTCAGGGCAAGATCCAGGCTGTCACCGAGGTGCTACAGTACATCCACAGTACTCAAAAGAGCTCACGCAGAGTCCAGTTCAAGTTCAGTGACCCGGAAGTCCGTGAACTCGCGGCGCAGAAGCGTCAGGGCTCACTGCAGCAACCTCCCAGTGGTCGTGGCAGCGTCGCGAGAGCAGTGTTTGATCCCGAGAGGATGCGCGGCATCGGCCGCCTGTTCCACTGGCCGCAGCTCTTGGGCACCCTGCTGCTCATGTTTTGCTCCTACTGCCTCAGCTTTGGCTCGTACGGGCTCTCGACGTGGATCGCCAAGCTCTTCCAGGCGGTCGGGCTTTCGAACCCGTTTGCGAACGCGTTCATGTTTGCAGGCGCCAACCTACCTGGGAATGTTATCAGGTGAGATCCAAAACTGTTTTGAGTATCAATAGTAAGTATCAAGGTGGTATCAAGTACTCTGTGACTAACGGAACCCTGTGCTGCTGTATTGTGATCCTCCAGCTTGTACCTGATCGACATTGTCGGACGCAAGGAGTTGCTGTCAGCAGCGTTCTTTGCCGCCGCGTCGTGCACTCTGCTGTTCGCGTTCAACGTTGAGGGCTCCGCGACCGTCGTCGTGCTCGTCTCGTGTCTGTTTAACGCCTGCACGACAGCAGCGTGGAACGCGGTACATCTGTTTATCTCTTAATTCTGCTACTTCCTTTTGGTACCAAACAGCTTGATACTAATTTTTGTGTTGATACTTGTCTGGTACTCTACAGTTTGGAGTCCTCTCGGCCGAAACTTTTCCGCTGGAAGTGCGCACAACGGGCATCTCGGTGGTCAACTGCTCGGGGCGGATCGGCGCCATCTGTGCGCAGTTTGTTAACGGCTTTCTCGTGGGGCCGCCCCCGCACATCGAAGCGCTTCTACTAGTGGTCACGAGCGTCATGGTGGCTGGCGGGATCGCGTCCCGCAAAGTGCACCGTCCAAACGGCGCAGACGACGAGCATACTGGCCGCCATGGCCATCCTCCGTTGTCTCTTCGCAGTAGAAAGCTGGCTGGTGAACGCGAGGAAAGTCGCGTCGGGGAAGAAGCACTGGACAGCCACGAAATGGACGAGATGGACGAGAGCGACCTGGAGGAACACGGGGGTGGCGAGCATGAAGAGACCAGACGCTGTCTGCGTAAAGGCGATCTGTCGGAGGCGTAAAATATATTTTGGTGCATCCGTGGGTGTTTATAATATAAAGAAGAGTCATAAAGCTCGAACTGGTAAATCAGGCGGCCGTACAGTACTGTAGTTGGTCCATTCTTTCATTCATGCAGCACATGACGTCAGTGGTAACAAGTGGGTGAGTTTGCATTATTTTTGCTAGAAGAAGGAGACTCATAGAAGTGGAACTCTCGTCCTGAGTTTTAAAAAGGTGTGGCTATTCCACTTGTAAGAAGATCGGCAATGCAGGGAATCGAAAATGAAAACCCAGGAAACCGCAATGTCGATTATCGAAGTTTCGGGTGGCCGTCGTCAGTCTTGAGTTCGAAGTCGACGCTTGTTTTGCTTCCTCCACTGTTGTCACCGGCTGATGTCTTACGAGCCTCGCAACACACAAAAAAAAGGTAAACATCAAACTAATCAAACAGCGATACCGCAGCGCAATGTGTCGACTCCAGCGTCAAGTTGGTCAACTACAAGGCGACACCACCAACGAATGCTGCTGGTCATCTGCAGCATTTTGTACGATTGTAGTTGATAATAATAATATTATCCTCAAAAGTGGCATTTGTGGGTGGCATATTTGTTGGATCGTAGAGGTCTATTATGGCTGTGATTTCAGATGTAGAGGCACGGCGGGGCGACAACATCACATGATGTCAGTAGAGTGCTTGCTGTGCACTCGAACTCGGAAAGCGCAATCGTGCTGAAATTCCATCATCGCTTTTCTCTCATTTTGCCTCTTCTGATAGCGCTGGATCTCATTCTTTCCACCAGTGATCATTTGCAAGTCTTATGGAAGGGAAGTGCGGGCTTTGATACCAAATTCAGGTTGAAAAAAGCAGAACGCTGCGTGCGTGAGGCACAGTAGCGTTTTACTAAAACGTGTGCGCGTGAGTGGCGCGTTCTGGATGCGATCTCCATTATGGAAGCGGAGGCTAACGTGAGTGTTACCCTTGTTTCCATTTTGCTAGTTTCGCAGACCTCTGATACTAAAGTATCAAGCGTGGTGCGCTTGAAAGGAATCCAACTTTTTTATGAGTTGTGTGTGGAGGCCAACTCTCCTTTTACGCATAGACGGTCCATGCACGAGTGAGTGAACGGCTCTTCAAGACGCATCCATCCAAAAGATCGCTCCAGTGCACCTTTCATCCGCTGATTGCTTCTTGTACAGTTGAGGTTTGCCAACCGATACAAATCTACTTGTATTCGTGAAAAGCGAGTCCCGCGAGGCACAAAGAGCCATCGAAAAATGCAATGGCGCGAGCGAGCCATCTGGTGATGGGAGGCGAGGCGCTTGACGTGCCAGATTTGGGTTTTCTTTCCACACATTTTCATGAGCTGCTCGTGAGAAAAGCTTTGCACTTCCACAATGACATGACAAAACCAACCGGCGGAGACTTGTGATTCCGTTGAGAACTGACGATCGCGATGCACACTTCGATACAGAAAGTAAACCTGTCCCACGAGTCCACCCTTCTACGCTTGTGGCTGCCTGGCTGCCATCCAGCGTAGTGTACTAGTCTGCCTGACGGGAGCGACTGACTGACTGACTGACTCTCTCGTTCGATCGATTTCCTCAACGTATCCACAGATACACAGTGCAGTGTAAGGACTATACTTGATAGATATCGATGTAGTCGATGTAGTAGGAGTATTAGAATACTACACTGTAGAGGGTGGCGATTTTTTGTTTGTTGTTTGCGAGTTTTTCGTTCACTCAGCTTCATTTCAGCATTTGCTGTCTGGGAGCGACGTCGGATTTCTCACACAAGCCCCACTGGGCCAACGGCTGACTATCTTATTTAAATAAGAGCGGATACCACCAGCATGCACCCGCGCCAGCAGCAGCGAGAGCGGAGTCCAGCAAATGAGCCGCTCTTGGCTCGGCGTCGTACGGCGCTGGCCATCGACCGACGAGACTTGGAGAAGGAGGTCCTACAGCGCCGTCACAACCACCACCTTCACAGCCACCGCCAACATGAAAGCAGACAGCGAGACTCGTCGTTTGCAGGCAGCGAGAGCCACAGCATCCACCTCGAGAGCGCGCCGTGGCTCGGACAACAGCGACAGCAGCAGCAAGTTCAGGCTCGGTCTCCGTATCAACAACAAGTCCCGCGCAACACGACATCTCGCGGCCGACGTGATGCGCCTCGCCAGAACCAGCCACAAGGACAGCAACCAACGCAACAGCATCACCCAAAGTACCACGAGAGCCACGCTACCAAAGGAAGTAGCAGCCAGTTCACCTACGCGACGTCGCACTCGACCGTGTGCTCGACCGACTCGATGATGTCCGACGCCACGCGCAGCCTGCTCTACGGGAAAGCCGTCAAGATGGGCCACGCGATGGTGCGACGCGCGCACCAGATGATCAAGAACATCGAGCGCAGCCGCACGCTCGCGAACGGGTCGTGTCGCCAGCGCAGCATGGAGATCGACGGGTACCGTTTCGTGAGCTTGTCGAAAGGCGTCGCCGTGTACGAGGACGCGACGTACATCCGTCTCGAGAACAAGGCGGCGCGACCGCGACTCGTGGGCGTCTCGGCTGTGAAGGCGACGCTGGACGAGTTCATTGACACCTTCGGTAGAGACAGCGAGCTCACGTTCAGCCATCTGAACCCGGACATGACCTCGTGTCGCCAGATGCACACGATCTCGGAAGAACCAGATCGCCGCATCGGCGTCAAGTGGATGGCGATGCAGCCAACCTGGACGGGGTCGCTGGCGAGACGCCGCGACTTTGTCGTCCTCGAGTGCGAAGAGAACTACTCTTTGGCGAACAGCGCTACCAGCAGCAGCGGCAATAAGGATCGCCGCGGGTGGGTGCAGATGATGCACTCGGTGCAGTTGCCCTGGTGTCCTTCGATGGAAAAGGCGTCCAGCATCGTGCGCGGAAGCATGTACCAGACGGGTATGATCGTGCTCGAGTCCGAGGCCTCGCCCGAGTGGCTCCACGTGCTCTCGGTGGTCGAAGTCGACATGAAGGGCAACATCGCGGACCGAGCCCAGCGCGCGAATGCGCTCAAACGCCTCGAGTGCCTCGAAGCGGTGGGACCGACGCTGGTCAAGCAGCGGCTGCAGCGCATGTCGCTCCTGCGAACGAAGCAGTTCAATGCCGCCAAGCCGCCAAAGGAATCCCACTGCGCGGTGTGCACCCAGCGCCTCGGTCTCGCGAGCCTTCGGTTGCACCACTACTGCCGCAAATGCAGTGCGAGCGTCTGCGGTCGCTGCAGCCGCAACTGGCAGCTCGACCCCACAACCAAGAAGAAGACGCGCGTGTGCGGAATGTGCATCATGGCGACCCGTCCGAGCAAGAGCGGCGGTCCTGAGAGCATCTACAAGGACGACGAAGTGACGCAGGGCATCATCTCGATGCAGCGAGCGATTCAAGTCAGCATGAGTCAGCAACAAGGCAAACAGGACGACTCCGAGCTCCACAACTGTCGCGCACAGACACTTCCAGAAGGACTCCCTGGTTCAGGCAACAATAGCAGCACGACCAACTTCCGGCGCGATCCAAACTTGCAGTCAGCGCCGCAGAACTTCAACCGCGCCAACACCATGCCGATCGCCGCGATGTTCGCGTCCATTCGCCAGACTCAGGCTCAGCATCACGCTCGCGTCAGCAGATACTTTGACCTGCCGATGGACGCACGCGAGCTGACGCACTTCTCGGAGGATGACGACGGCACGAGCTGCGCGGCGTCTGATGGCGCAGACACGATCTACCCATTCAGCGACCGCGGGGGACAGCAAATGGAGTTTGACGACAGCGGCTACAGCGTCTTTCGCGGAGCCAGTAGTCGTCAGTCGCGATCGTCGAGAACAGTGGTCACGGAAGACGATGAGGAGGAAAACCAGAGAGAGGAGGAAGTGAGCCGAAGCGCGCGACGCACGCGGACCAACTCGACGTATCAACAGTCGCAGTCGAGTGACAACAAGAACAAACGACCGGAGCACGAGATCTACTTGTGAAGTAGGCAGAACGAGAAAGACGCAAGCAGAGTTAGGTGCCTTTGCGTATGAGCTACTCGAATCTATCAAATCAGGTACCAATATCAAGCTACATGTATCTAACAAATCAAGTTGGTTTTTCAGTCACGATGCGGTTGAAGTTGCTGTGGCTTGAGTTTGACTCCATGCGCTTGAGAATGGTCGTAGAAGCTGTGAGTGCGCCAGTCGCCATTGTAGTAGATGGCGAAATGTCTTGAAAACGGCCGACACTCGTGAAAAATCGTGACGGGCGAACGCCCCATTGAGTCTCGGACAACACGCGCGTTCCAGGTTCCCTGTTCACGGAACGGGCTTTGCTCTTCAACCAGGTGTGCAACCGACCTGGGGCTACTGGACCTCCCGTGTGGGAGGCAATGCTTGCCAGTGCTCTTGCTATGAGTGCTCTTCCACCAATATCGCTGTCAGCAAACTCGCAACCGCAACATCCAATGCGTGTTCGGTGCTACGGGGGAAACCCGCCTTGTTGGGAACGGCATACATGCGCGCGTCGTTTGAACACCTCCATCATAAAAATACCCCACGTAAACAATTTACACCATTCCACTCAAACAAAATTCCCCCAGCGTTGAGCAAACAAACAAAAAACAGAAACCCCAATTAGGCTCAATACGAAAATGGAAATGGACCCCTTCATGCAGAAGCCACCGCCGCCGCTGGAGTTCGTGGTGCCGTTCTGCACGAACGCGGAGCTCTCGCGCGTGTCGCTGCTGGACAAGGAGCACGCGCGCGTGTGCGAGAGCGAGTGGCGCCAGCGGGTGCTCGCGCGCTTCGGGGCGCCGCGCTTCCGCACGCTTGCATGGCGCAAGTGCTTCAAGCTGCGCGCGCACTTGGCTCGCAAGGTCGTCGACACAGTATCAGCGCGCGTGTACCTCATGAACGGTCACGGGGAGACCCAGTTCTTCGCGATCCCGAGCGCCAAGAGCCTCATGTGCTCCCGCGAGCGCGCGGTCGTGTATAACCGCTGCGAGCGCATGTTCGACCTGTCGCTGCGCATCAACCGGTCGATCCAGGAGATCTCGGCGCTCATCGGCATGGTGTCGGTGGACGAGGCGCGCGGGCTGCTGAACGAGCACATCAACTTGATGGCGTGCGTGGCGAGTCTGCGCGGCTCGCTGCTGTTCGAGAGCGAGCTCTTCCAGGTGTTCCCGGCGCCCGTGCTGCTCGATGCGAACGCGCTGCTCAGAGGCACGTTCACGTTCCCCGATACGGACTTTGTCGAGAGCTCCTCGACGCTCATGATGCAGATCTGGGCGTCCATTGATGGACTGATCTATCGTCCGCTCTCGCCGCCAACTGTACTTGAGCCATCAGTACCAGCAGCAATGTTACCAGCGTCAGAGCTGACTGCGGGTGATGGTGGTGACGGTGTTCGTATTGATGATGTACTGATTGAAGAAGAAGCAAACCAAGACCAAGAGGATGGTGATAATGAAGGCGAGCTAGGTGAAGATGGTGACAACCAAGCAGCCGAGGCTGATACAGCAAGGACACGAGAGTCTAGAGCTGTCCCTGCTACTGGTGCTGCTGCTACAGTAGTGAAGGACTACAACTCAGTCAAGCTGCACGACCTCTCGGGCATGACGATCAACATTGACGACAACACGTTGCGCTACAAGCTCCAGGCAGAAGACATTTGCGTGAACGCGCTCGTGAGCAACACGTATTTGTTGTACCTCTTCAATCCGCTCAACTTTCGCCCGATGGACTGGACGTTCAACGCGGTGGTGCACGTGAACCACATGCGGTACGAGCTGCCCGTGCAGCGTGAGGGTGTGTTCCTCAACACGTCGTCGTACGCGCTGCGGGTGTTTCTATCGTATGGGAAAATACCAGAGAGCGAGAATAAAGACAGTGAAGGATCATCATCGACGAGTCGACCGCGCGGTGGTGAGAACAGCGCGCCACTTGAGATTCCGTACAATGTTGGTGGCGACAGTGAGAATGGTGACCAGGTGGTGGTCTGCTTCCGGTTGACGGCGACGAACCGCATCTCCAAGGAGATCCGCGAGATCGCTTGTAAGACGTCGTGCCTCTCGGCGACAAGCAGCAGCGCAGATGATTCGGAGACTGATGGAGGTGATAGCGCTCGTGTGGCTCCATTATCGACAACTGAGAATGATGCAGCTGCTCAGGTGACTGACGCTGGAGAAGAAATCGCGAAGCTCACGGTAACACGTTCGATATCAACGGAGCGTCATGTGCACCTGCCGTTCGACGCGATGATCTGCTACAGCTTCTCGTCGCAGAGCTGCAGTCTGCAGTACGTGGAGTTTGCGATCGGCTTTGAGCCGCTCCTGCACCAGCTCGGGGTCTCCAGCTTTCTTCCAGAACCAGCATTGGTGCCAGTCACTGCTTGAAGTCAAACTCGAGCCAACCTCCAAACTCCCAGCCAAACTACAGAACCCAAGCATGTACGATTTCCATTTTCCTCACTCACTGCCTCGTATACTAACCACCAACAATTATAAACATTCCCAGCAAGTATATTTAAGAAAACACTCACCACTTACCACAGCAGGAGATCGGTCGCCTTCATTCATTAGTCCTGCTTTTTGGCATCCTTCTTCTTGCGAAGCATATACCAGAGTCCCACACCCAAGCCCAAGACGCTGATCACAACACCTGCAGCAACACCAGCGTACCGTTTAGCCTTCTTCCACTTGCGCTGCAGGATGCGCACGGGGATCGGAGGCGGGAAGTACGGCTTTTTAGCGGGGGTGCGCTCCGGGTGGCACGTGTCAAACTCCAGCAACATACCATCGTAGATGTTCATGCCGCGGTAGTAGATGCACGCGCGCTTGCCGTCGTCCGTGATATCCAGCAGTCCGTACTGGCCCGAACCTGGAAAGAGTCCATGACTGTAGGGTCCGCCCTTGATGGACCCAGGTCGTCCCAGAGCCGCCGCATGCAAGGTCGTCAGGTTGCCCGGACTGTTAGAGCCGTCGTCGACTGCGAGCATGTGCGCGTCGCCACTGACGATCACGATGGGCACCCACTTGTTGAGGTTCTGGCCCTTCATGTAGTTGACGAGCTCTCTCTGCTCGTGCTGGAAGTACCCCCACTTGCGCTCGTCGTCGATCCAGGGCATCGTGGACACCCACACGATGAGCGCGACGGCCGGATCCTCGGTCGCGCGCACCAGCTCCTGCTTGAACCACTTCTTCTGCTTCGCGCCGAGCACCGTCTTCGACGGCACGTCCGGCGCCAGGTTTGGCGTGCGCTCCGAGCGCAGGTCCGTCAGGATGAACCGCACGCGGCCGATCGAGAACGCCTGGTAGATCGCGCACCGCGGTCCGTCGGCGGTCTGGCCCTGGAGCGCGTAGTGCGGCACGAACTCGCGGTACGCCTGCACGGCCGCGTCGCGTCCCGGCGCGGTCTTGTCGCTGTTGTCCGGACCGTAGTCGTGGTCGTCCCACATGTACGCGAACGGCAGGTCCATCTCGAGCATCGCGCGACCCGCGGGCGACGCGAACATCGTGTCGTAGGCGCGGCGGAACTGCGTGACGTCGTTCACGGCCAGGTTGTGGTAGTGGAGGTCCCCCATGTGCAGGAAGAACAGCGGATCGTGGCTCGCGATCTCCTTGAACACCTAATGGTAGCAAGACAAGCAAGCTGTGGATTAGACTTTCCAATACAAACCATCAGGCATGATTGTAATATCACACGCTTACCCGCGGGTCCGAATCTTCATCGGCGCAGGACGAGAACGCGACCCGGAAGCTCAGCGGCGTGCCTTCCTCGCCTGGCGTGCGGAACCCTCCGCTCTTGACCACCGTGTCGTCCTGGATCAGACTCAGCTCGTACTTGTACTCGCGCGCAGCATGGAGCGTCTCCAGTACGTCACAGGCCTTGACTGTTGGGGCCCCAGTGCTGTGGCACATGGCGATCGCCGAGTGCGGCCGCTCGTCTGCATGCAGCTCGGGATGCACGCGCAGCAGGAACGCGCGGTCTCCGCACGCGTGGCCCTCGCGCAGCCCCACGCGGAACGAGACCGAGTGCGACGACAGCGCGCCGCTCCAGAGCCAGAGCACGTCCGTCGCAGAGCATTCTGCTGAGGCTGATGCAACGGCTGGCAGTAAGAGAAGCAGCAGCGCCTGCATCATCAAGAGCACCATCATCATTGGCATCATGTTGGCTGCGTTTCCTTTCTGGCATGGTGTGCTTGAATTGAACCAAAGATACGAAAGGTAACCCGGTCGTAACCCGAAGAGTAACTCGTGGTTACAGGCGTTTCAATTGTACTCTCGATTCTCTTATCTTTATTCTAAAAGGCAACGAACGAGGAAGAAGATGACGACGGGGTGGGGATCCCGACGCGCTGGCGGGCGCTCCTGAGCCCCTGGCGCGCGTACTTTCGGCAGATGAAGAACCTCATGGATCCGATCTCCGACGAAGACTACTCGGTGGATGTCTCGCTGGGTGGAGGGTCCGCGAAATTGCGCTGCCGCGAGACGCTGGAGCTGCTCGTGATGGTGTCGATTGTGGAGAATGCGGTGAAGAGAGGACAAGCGGCCGTTCATGTCGCTGGACCAAGCGGCGCTGGTGCCGAGTCGCTTTGAAATTGGCATCTGTTACAGTCGTGTTGCTGACCACCTTAGACCTCTGGAAAGCTCGCCACAACCTGCGCATACGGGAATGAACCAACGAAGTGGCTCGTGTTCTGCTTCTTCGTCGACGCCTCGAGTAACGCGTAGTCGAATTTTTGGTAGTTCGCCTTGTTGGCCACGTACGAGCGCGGGTCCCACTCGATATGCAAGTTGTTGACGAAGCAGTCCTGGACCTGCATGGTCCACTTGCGAAGCGCTTCGTACGGGATAAAGTTGAAGCCGCAGTGGTCCATGTCGTTCTCCTTGATTTCGTCAGCGACCGGTCTGCAGTCGAGACAAAAGGAAGATAGGATACCAAGGTTAGTCAAGAATCTAGGTACGAGGGGCTCGTTGGTTTATTCGACAGACAACAACTCCGACCTACGTACGCAAGAGCGCGAGCCATGGCTGACTGAAGTATCGGTTTCAAGCAGACTTAGTGCGCGATGTGCTGCTCGGCAGAGTACTCCCAGAGGCACACGATGGTCATGCGGCCGCCCCAGCCCGTGATGTTGCGCACAAAGTCGTCGTCGGTCCTGCACTGCGTGGCGTCCTGGCATTTCAAGTGCAGCGGCTGCACGTTGGTCTCCGCAAACATCTTCGTTTCCTCCGAGAGACACCTTTGGATGCGCTCATCAAACGTCTGAGTGCTGCTGTTGACGTTGGCGCCTCCGCTGCCTCAATGGTACCAATGAAAGGGGCTACATACACAAAAGAGGACAGTCAAGTGTGTCAGTTCACAAGAAAAACTCCATTGATCGTCAATAACAAAAAGAGACAAGCAGTGGCGTACTTGCAGCGTTTGGGCACCCCGCACGCTCCTCCCAGTCCGACACTTGCTGCATCCAGTACGCGATCGAGTGGTGGCCATTCGACGTCAAGTCCTTCACGATGAGCCTGCCAGTGAAACCCTCGCGGGTCATGAACGCGTAGTTGTAGCCAACGAGAAGCAGTCAGCCATTCATTTGACTATTGCGAGAAGTGAAGAAGACCACTAGCAGACCCAAATGACGCAGGTGTCGTCCAAAGACAACGATGTACAAAGCATAAAATCTGGCCCGTGGCGGCGAAACCAGGCAGTCATTGCCGCTGGACGCGAGAACTCGGTTGATCGAGTTGGTCGAGCAACACTGCGAGCCAAACAAGGCTGTGTGGCTACCACGCATGAAATAGCACACACGAAGTTAATTTCGGATGCTATCATTACGTCACTTTCCTCAAAGACTAGTGCTGTAGCTCGTCACAAAAGCAGTTTAGTTCAACTCTACTCTGGTCTACGATAAAAGTCGCATGCTCTCCGCAAAGAAACGAGAAAGCGAGCGCTCGACCTGGAAACGGTTAACCACAATCACGGTAAACGGTTACATTACATTATTTGCGGGGTTCCCAAAATGGTTGGCTGCTGAGAACTGATTTTGCAAGAGGAGCAAGCACATACCGATCGCATTTCCGGATCGAGGATGCACTGCTGCAGATGCGCATGGAACTGGAAGACGTTCTCGAGCGACGAAGTCATCACCGCCAGTTTCCTGCGCAAGCGATGGAACTTTACACGGTCCTCGGGACATGATACCCGTCAGTCAGCCATTTTTGCTTAAGGCATTAGAGCCAATAGCCTCCTCCGCTCATTGTACCTCTTGCTTGCGTTGCAGGAGCAATTGCGCGTCTTCGGCTGTAAATGCGCTGGGTTTTCTCTGCTGCATCTCGACGAACTGGCATGTAAGAAACGAACAAATAGACCAAAAACACAATAATCAGACAAACCAGCGAGATACGATAGGATGTAGCATGAATTGTGGGTACTATCCACAATTACTACAGTGCATACCTCGCGGCGAGCGATCTCGACATCCAGCTTGAGCTTCTCGCGCTCTTCCATCTTCTTCTGCATAAATAGCAACAGCAATGCATGAGCCTCTATCGCATCCACTCCCAAACTGACCAAACAGCAAAGTGCTACCTGAAATTGTTGCAGCTGGGTCTTCTTCGTCGCAGTCTGGACTGCAGCTTCCGTATCGAAAGTGTTCTGCGAATCGCCACACATTCCAAGCTTTGAGGTACTTCATCGATAGAACAACAACACAAACAAGTGGCGTCAACTCACCGTAAACTCTTCCATAACGCTGGCAAGATGCTCAAACGAATTGCGGAGGTCGTTCGAGCGCTTGATCTTGCTCCTGCTCTTGGCCTTGAAATCACACGGGGAGAGAGCACTGTTGACGATCTCCTTCGTAGTGACGCTCAACTCCCAAAGCGCGCTCTTGATCTGCTGCCGATGCTCGATGCTGCCGTCGATCTGCTTGCAGAGCACGTCGCAGCCGCTCTTCAGGCGCACGTACCGCGCGTCACTTTTCAGGCTCAGTGACGATGTGGCAGACGCCATACGGCCGAGGAGCTTCATCTTCTTGCGCAACAGGAACCGCACCAGTACGCCCTTTTCCTTGAGCGTCTTGACTGCTCCAGCGTCATCGCCATTCTCGATACTGAAGCTGTCGCTGCTATGTTGTAGTGTATCGTCCGCGTCGTATTGCTGCAGCACAATGTCGACGTGGTTGTGCGCCGCCTCCAGAAGACCTTCAATCTGAGACTCGGTCTTCGCGAGCTTCGCTGTCGTTCGGTAGCTCGGGAGGCTCTGGATCGTCATAGCAGTAGCAGAGTTTTCGTTGGCAGCTTCCATGGTCCTTGTCATCTTCGGCTGCTCTCGTTGGTCTTGGACGCAAATGCAGAAATGAAGGTCTCGAGCCAACGAGATCACTCCCATTCATACAAAGCACGGCTTCGAATAAGAAATGAAAAAAAGTGCATTTTCTCAAACAAGTTCACAAGCATCAACACTACAGCAACAGCAATATCCAAATAAGAAAAATCAATAAATCAAACTCACAGAATGTACCTTCTTTCTTCCTTCTCTTTTCTTCTTCTTCTTCAGCTGCAGTACTCGCTCAGGAAAGCAAACTTGGACACCACCGTCTCGACCGGAAGGTGCAGCTGCTGCGCGAGCGACTCGATGCGCTCCTGATTTGAAATCTGCTGAAACAAGGAGCCATCCGCACCTTGACCACCCGAAGAGCTCGTTGCTGTAGGCGAGAGCAGCGTGTCGGCGTGGTTGACGCACCATGTGCGCACTTGGCCCGCCATGTGCTCGAGCTCCTTGAGACTCTTGTCAATGCCGACACTCGAGTTTTCTTCTCCTTCTGCAGTTGCGAACCAGCTGCTGGTATTGCGTTGATCCTGTCGAGGCGAGTAGTTCTCTTTGATGAACGCGTGCTCTAGTAAAATCACAGCAGGTGGGCGGTGCATTGGGTTTTTCTGCAGGCACAGGTTGATGAACTCGCACAGCGCCGGTGAGAAATGGTCGCCGTAGTCTACGAGTTTCGGCGACGGCTGCTCCTGCACAGCGTGGACGACGCCCCAGTACCCTTCTTTCGTTGGCACAGGCAGCTTCCCGATCGCGAGCGCCATGATCGCGAGGCCAAACGACCAGATGTCCGATGGGTACGAGTACATCCCGCCGCTGATGCGCTCGGGAGCCATGTATCTACACACCCAACATCATGTCGACGAGTTAGTAAGACCCACACAATTGATACAACCACATCGTGGGCCAACGCACAGTAAAGTGCCAGTGAACGTCGTCGCCTTTGCGAGCGTGCTCTCGAGGTCCCGCGAGATGCCAAAGTCCGAGATCTAAATACACACAATCACATTCCACCAATTCAGTTCGTGATTCACAAGTTCCGAAGACACAGCCATTTTCCACTGACTCACCTTGACTTGGCCCTGGTTGTTGATGAGCATGTTGCTGAGCTTGATGTCGCGATGCAGCTGGTGGTGCTCGTGCAGGAACGCGAGTCCCTTGAGCACGCAGACCGCCATGCTCGCGAGCTCTTTCTCGGAGACGCGCCGTCCTGACTGCAGGTGGTCTTCCAGCGACCCTTTGTCCATGAACTCGAGCACGATCGACACGGAGCCGATCTCGGGGTTCGTGTACGCATCGTAGAACACCACGAGCTCCTCGCACGCAGCTCTGCCAGAAGTGTCGTTGATCGCGACAAAGTTCACATAGAGCGACTTGAGCTCGCGCACCATCTGGTGGCGCTTTTTCTGGTCGTACACCCTGATCACCTGGAGGCGAACAGTCATTTGTTATCTTGTCAGCCACAAAATGCAAACATGGGCTCTTAGATTGTTGTGTACACGAGTACCTTGACCGCCAGCAGCTTGAACGTCGGCATGTAGAGCGCTTTGTACACTTTCCCACCGGCGCCGTGGCCCAGTTCGTTCAAGATCACGAGGTACTCGCGCGTACCCATGGCCGCTTTCTTGGACGTGTGCTGATGTGGGAATGGTACGTTCGCGATCCCATGGGTCTACAAGGTCGTACATACCAGCCAATCAATTAGATCACTGCTATAATACCAATTTCAAAATACCCAGATTTGCTTGTACACATATATCACACCACTCACGTTGATCTCAAAGCCCTGCGTCTGCAGCCGTCCTTCCGCCGAGAAGTCAAACGACGCCTCCACCGAGCGCTCCTCTTTCTTCACCTGCATGATGTCGAGGTCCAATCCGTTTACGAGCGCCTGGCGGTTCGCACGCAAGTCGGCTCGTCCGCTCGGTCGCGTCTCCAGAATCGGAGGTGGCGGCGGCATCCGACTACGATAGCTCAGGCTCTGTTCTTGAGTGGTGGCAACAGGTACAGGAACAGCAGACGTCAGCAGTGCATTCTCCTTCACGTCGATCCGCAGCTGACCCTGTGCAAAGAGACCGCTAGCTCGTTTTGCTGGCTCGTCGATAGTGTTGACGCTCAACAAGCTCCTCTTTGGTGTCGACGTCGTAGAACTACTCGCAGTAGGCGAGAGCACGGACCGCCGTCGATTGACGCGTCCTTTGGTCTCGTCCGCTTGACCGTGGACGATCCGCGAGCGAAGCGACGTCACCGGTGAGAAATTCTGCTCGGACGACGACGACGAGAGCGGCGCAGCCGAGGAGGTTGTCGACGCAGGCGACGTGTTGACGTTCACGCGCAGGTTCACGCCCAGACCCAGACGGCGCACTGTGTTTGGCTGGTACGGAGGCTGGATCTGCTGAGCGGGCTGGTACTGGGGTTGATCTCGCTCGGACGCGTTCACCATCACGTTCTTCACGGGCGTGAGCATACTCGACTTGGGGTTGGAGCTACTGCCACTAGCGTCGCTATTCTGGTCCGCCTTGAGCTTCTGGATCTCGCGCAGCAGTTTCTTCTTGTGGCCGCGCGACGCACCACCACAGTGCGCTTCGAGGAACTCGTCCATGCGATTCGACAGCAGGAACGCGCCGTTAACGCTGTGCGCCGTGATGTCCGCGACGAAGAGCTCCAAGTCGTGGTCGCGCAACCAGTCGCTCACTTGGTCCACGCTCCACAGCAACACGCCGCCATCACTCTGCTGATCTCCATCTTCTTCTTGCTGCTCTGGTTGATGCAATGGCAGTGCGGCAATCGTGGACGCAGTGTCACTGATACTAACACTGGCGAGAGAAGCATCAGCAGCAAGTGATGGTGATAAGCTCTTGCGCTGGTGGAAGAGGAGCTTGCCCTTGCGGTGGCGGTGCGCGTCGCACGGCGCGCAGTACACGAGTCCGCAGTCCTCACACTCGACGCGCGCGCGCTGCTGCTCGCACTCGTCGCAGCACACGGGCGACGCGGTGCCACCATTACCAGCAGCAGCAAGGTAACGACCACCACCAGCGTTTGCGCGCAGCAAGGCGTCCATGCCCACGACGGAGCCGTAGAGACACGCGTCCGCGGCGTTGCCTCCTCCTTCTCCGCGTCGAGGCGCTTCCATGTAGCGAGCTTCCATTTTGATGTGGCGTTTGAGAGAAAAGATTTGAATTAAGTTAAAGGGGCTCGGAAATACTACAATTTTAACATAAATTAGATTGTCAAATATTATAGTACCAGACGTTTTTAAGAGAGATATTTGTCTGAGTTGATTGTGCTTTTAAGTTTGTCAGTTACAACTTGAACCGAATCAACTCTTGAAAGCTACAACTTACAACAAAAATCTACTCCATGTTGCCTTACCCTAGCTCATAACCTTGCGCAGGAACACCTGAAAGATCAAGATCACTCGGAAGACTACACGTACAGCATGCGCTGTAGGTGTTGCAGCAACTATCTATCCTGCCCTACACTCCTGCGTATCCATGGTACTCCGGTGTCAACAGATCGCAGAGCACCAGAGAGGTCTCTGTGGACGCAACCTACTTTGAATTGCAGTCCATTTTGTAAATGTACGAAAAGCCAACTCTGGTCGCCCCAAATCTACGATTGCCATGCTGGCAACGAGCCCACTCGTTGACGGATTATCAGACGTTCCAGCTCAAACTAAAACAAGTAAACTTGTTCTTGGCCCTCTGTCGATCTGATCATCGTCAGACTCATGCAGCACTTTCTGCACCGGCGCGTGTGAATGATGATGATGACATACAACAGCCTCAACTTGTCAGACTCTGACTGTTGTTGGTGCAACAGTAGCCATTTGGCGAAGAAGGTATACTTACCAGACGATGACAAAGATATTTAGCGCCCCTCCTCATCTCGCCATCAGATGTGTGCTTACTGTTCGCTCTTGAAGTGTCCGAGTCAGGCTTTTGCATCACAGAATCATCTGATATTGAGACGAAAAGATATAAAGATCTCTTCGAGCGAGCAGCCGCCGAACCGAACTGTACAATAGAAGGCCAGCGACAAGGCAGTACCTTCATCCTCAATCTCAGCCTCAAGTCGCCGTCAAAAAACTGAGTTGAGTTTCCATGCAACTGGATTTCAGGTCGACAAGATATAACAGTAAACTATGAAGTCGAGCACTTACAGTATTCATTTTTCGATAGTCTGCCTGATTGACTCTTGGCATTTGTCCAGAATCTCCGCACGAAGTGATTCAAGTAAAGAGTGTTAGAAGCGCATGTGGTTGCATCCAAAGTGACTGCAATCGGCACTCACGCTCCGCTATCATTTGGAATATCAGGTCTGCTGAGATCTCGTCACTTGAAAGAGAAGACAAAGTGGACAGACATCACGAATCATTTTGGGTGCACAATCGATTTCTGTGAACGATTTCGGCCTCCAAAGAGTGGCATCGCACCTGAAATCGCCTGCTTCAGGTCAAAACCCTCTGAAGGATCTCTCTCTCTCTCCCTCCTGGGGGGAAGGGGGAGGTTGCAGTATTCGCAGTCGCGCTTCTCAGGTTGACAAAGGATCACGCGATGAGCTGGCAGGTGCCATCCTGTGAGTCCTAGAGGACATGGAGGATATCCATTCATGTTAGCTTTGTTGCTATCGAGGATCTCAGGTCCTGGGTTCATGGCACAAAGTAGTCTCCAGGCAGGTAACCTTGTAAGGTTGTTGGTACTTGAGTAAATATCCTCAATCAGCATGTGCTGAGATCACAGACCACTTTTGAAAACGAGAGGTAACAGACGAGTCAGCATTCGCAAAAGCACGCAAACTGCCAACGCGTGAAGCAACCTGATTGAGATTTCTGTGATCCGTCCCACTCTGAGGACAAATCTTGAAGCACGTCTAACAACAACAATGCGTCAACGAGGAAGCAGGTCGTTCCAAGCCACACCTCATTCAGTCGCGCCATTCTTTCTTCCTTCTTTCTCACTCAATTTCTAGGGTCAATGGGTCAGTGGGGAGAGACGTGTATCGGCAGACCATTCTTACAGTGGCATCTCTCAGGAGTTCGAGCGTTCGACTCTAACAACTCTCCCAATTCTACAAGTGGTACATGAATGCAAGCCAGACTCACACCCAACTGCGCTATTAGCCGGATATTCCATATGAAATGCGATCGATCGTGTGTAGCTGTGTGATGCGAATGCTGGCACCGCTACATCGGACACCAAGGTACAGTGTCCTTTGAAATGAAGATAGATCGTATATGTTGCATCCCTATTCGGTAGCCCACGCACGACGCTGGTCTCTGTGGCGGAAATTGGCGAATACGCCAGAACCAGACGCTTGCTGAGGATATACACTCCTTTGCTAACAAATTCATCAATTTGTACTTCTTGCAAAGTATTGTAGTTATTCCTTTGAAGGTATACTCTTATCCTGCATGCATGCTACTCTACTGGTCATTACAACTTGAAATATTTACATGTACCTGGCGGCATCCCCCTTCCTTAGATCGTCGCTGCGCCGATGAGCTCCCGCAGCAGCGCGACATCCTGGTCCTGCAGCGGCATGGGGGTCTCGAACGGCTCAAAGCTCACGGTGGACTCACTCTGCATCTCCGTGGGCTCGCCGCTGCCACCGACCCCGGG